>JABUQX010081023.1:0-13790 GCA_015478945.1 Trachelipus rathkii | reverse complement strand
TAATATACTATATATATATATTATATATATATAGAATTTATATAATATACTATTATATTACATATATATTCTGACCATATATAATATATATCTATATATATATATATATATAATTAGGATATATATACAGTTTTTACATCAAAGAGTTTGAAAGTTGAAGGTTGGCAGTCGTTTTTTATTAAACTAATACATTTGCAATTGAACGCTAACGAAAGAAGAAAAAGGAGTATTCTCTACAATATAAAAAAAGCAGACCAAATGTCGGAATTGAGCAGTAAGAAAACAGAATGGATAAATCAGGAGAATCATAAATTTAGTTTAAATTTAAGTTGAAAAATTATTAATAGTAGAAAGGGTTGAACGAAATTTCACCAGAAAAAGGACAAAAACTGAGAGACCCTGTTCAAAAACCATGTTAATTTATTAGGGAACGAATAGTGGTATGGCATTATCCTATAATGAAAACAAAAAAAAATTAAGCGGAATATTGAAAAGATAAGATAAACAAAAATTATTTACACTATTTGCCTGGTATCACCGTATACCGAAATGCCTTAACGGAATTAAACCGGGAACAGCAAGTGAAAACAAAATGATTCCTCAATCTTCTTAAGTAAGAGGGCGGTGACGACGGAAAACATTACCCTTACCTTAATGCCTACGAAAAGCACTGCAAGTTTTAAAAAAGAAAAATTATTTTTGAACAGTAGGACTAATCAAAAAAACACAATTTAATATCATTACTCGCTATCCGAAACACAGCTTTCACTATCAGGTTGAAATTACTCGTTCAGATTCTTTTGTTAAAGACAGAGGAAATGGAATATAAAATAAAGTTATTCAAAACTCGGTTGTTTTGACGAATCTAGCTCGACTGGGGCTGAAGCATTTAATTGAAATTTGCAAATCAGTCAATTAAGTTTTAAAATCAAACTTAAAGCAATGAAAATTTTCCTCTCTTAATGCGGCTTCGCCAAAAGGGAAATCTACGGATAAAACTCTCTAGAACTTAATAGCAATCTCTTCACCTTTTTACGAATTTTAAGAATATTGCATTTTCTATTTTTCCCACCTTCTGCATACAAATAAATCATTGCCAGGTATTAATTAAATTAATTATATATAATATTTAATTTGACAATAATACTGTAGATGTTTTGTTATGAAAACTAAACATGAAAGATTTATTTAAGCTATAATTACCTGATACTAATTAAAGCTTCTAACATGTGTGTGCGTGTGAAATAATTTTATCCTTTAACATTCTAATTGTAATATTTTAACAGGTGCGGAAATGGTTCGCAATTTTTTTTTTCACATATTGGATTTATTATTATTATTATTATTATTATTATTATTATTATTATTATTATTATTATTATTATTATTATTATTATTATTATTATTATTATTATTCCCTTTTTAGATTCTAGAATACTTATAATGTTTATATATTTTCTTCAAGTAGCTATATTGTTTGATTTTCCCAGCATAGTACTCTAGAAACTCAGCATTTATTATTTGATAGCTTATAGGTTATTTACTATTTTGATATTACAATTGCCACACACGTGGGAAAGCCCTATTTAATATGAGAGACTTAAATTTAAAAAGAAAAACCCACATTAATTGAAACCTAATAATGTAAATTCTTCAGACAAGCGCCGAAGGTAAATTTTAAAATACGCAAGATTAAGTTGAGCAAGAAAAGGAAATAAATGAGCATTCTATGGAACCGAGGTGGCTAAAAAGGCCGTAATACGTCACACCGAACAAGCCTAGAGGTGTCAATCTGCACACCAAATTCGTATGCAGACTGCACTCCTTAAGCTGCAAGGGCGTAGTAAAGGGATGGAATGGAAGGGGTCACAAACATCGAGCACCTACTGTACCTTTTGAAAGTATAATAGAAGGTCAACATAGCGTTGCCAGGATTTAAAATAACAAGGAATTAAAAAATAAACAACAGTTTAAATTTTTGTAGGGTTTGAATTTTACTTTATTCAATAGATGAGTGGACTCAATCTATGTCAAATAATATAATTGATGATTAACTATTCTTATCCTGTTTTGTTGGTCCCAGATTTTTGAAGGTGTTTGGTAATGCAACTATATTATTAAAATTAATTCCGGAAGAGTGTAGGACTGGTTGTTACTCTAATATACGGAGCTAAAACAAATTTTAAAAATTTTAAAAAAATTTTTACAATTAATTTTACCATTATCTTCAATGTTTTAAAAACCGAATTATTTATTATTATTATTATTATTATTATTATTATTATTATTATTATTATTATTATTATAATTAATGTATATCAAAAATAAAATAATAAACTTGAAAGTTTACATAATTTTTAATGTAATAAATAAGAAGAAAATTTGTGGAAAGAATTTGAAAATTTTTGACCCTTCATTTAATATAATATAATATACTATATATATATATATATATATATATATATATATATATATATATATATATATATATATATATATATATATATATATATATATATATATATATATATATATATACTATTTAATTATATAATATATAATAATAAATATAATATATATATCATTTATAATATATATATTATTATATATATATATATATATATATATATATATATATATATTATTATATAATATATATATATTATATATAATATAGAATATAATAGTACTATTGCCGACGAGAACAAGTACATAACGCCGAGCGAAATTGCTCAATTCGTGAGGATGAGTTGCATGTTCTTTCGTTAGTATACAAATCAACAATTTTATCAGTCTTATTTTTGTCTCCAGTCTCTTGTTCAGTGTCACTGTTTGAGGACAAGAGAAAATTCATTGCTCCAGTTGCTGTAGAGCAAACTGCTGATTTTACAAACCGTTTTTCAATGTCCTTCCTGCTTCAACTGTGATTTCTTTAGTCAAGACTTTGAAAGTACTTTCATCAAGGGAAGATAAAAGATTTTGATTTGTACCTCTCGCCTTAACAGAGCAAGGTGTACAATTAAAAATATCTAAAATCCCTTAGCTTTTAAATTGTCAACTTAATGATCAGTTCAGCTTTTGTGTTTCTTTCAATTTATCTTATAAGGATGAGCTTAAAAAAATGGACATTAGCAATGCAGCAATGCTTATAACACCCCAGTGACCTTTGATATATGTTGATTATAATGATTTAATTACTGGAAACACATCATGCAATGAACAGTGTTAGGAAATTTGGCCTTTAATTAAAAACAATTTGCACAGGAAGCTTTGAAAACTAGATCATTGCAACAAGAACTTATATCACAAGAACAAACTCTTATGTGACATCAAAGAGAATCATATCAGTTGACATTCAAAATGATTTGAGGCTACTGTATATTAACTTTAATTGATTGAATGGTTTTTTTGACCTTTCTTAATCTAATTAGATAGCTGCAGCAGTGATTGAAATGTGCCAGCAAAATAATTCAACACTAGTTCAAAATATTTACTTTCGCTGCTTGACGAAATAATAAAACTTCCTTATCATTGTTATTTTGCAACTTAACTTATTAATAACAAATATTTGCGTTGAAAGGGTATTTGGACTTGAAGAAAATTGTGATATATGTATAAAATCCAATCATCCCAATGTTCAGAAGCGGAACTTGATGCAGGAATGCGGGTCTTCAAAAATTAATAACTGATGCAGATACTCGCAATTATATATATATATATACTATATTATAGATATATCTATATATCATACATATATATTATATTTATATATATATATATATATATATATATATATTACTATATATTATATAATATTATATATTAGATTTCATTTCATTCGTATAAATTAATTTGAGTGGTAGAGTATTGATATATATATAAATATGATATATATAATATATAAAACTATATTATATATATAAATATATATATATATATATATAATATATCATTATATATATAATATATATATGATATATATTATATATTATATTATTATATCATATATGTACTAGTGTTGCATAAATACTGAAGTTTTGATATATTCTTATTTACATAATAATAGCACTCATAACTCATAAGTCCCACAAATGTACACACAGTTTCATATTTTGAGTTAATCTGAAAGGAAAAAGAAAATCACAGTTTCCTTCAAAATGAGTACGCACAGACGTAGACCTTAAAACAAAAGAAATTATTCGTGTAAAAATGAAGGGAGTACATCAAATGTTGAGAAAAAATTTTATATTCATATAGGACGAGATGAAAATTTATATATATTATTTTGTAATATGTATTTTGTATTATGAGACACACTCAGCACGAGTGTGTGGCTGAATTCGCGAAAAGAGACTGGAAAGGAGCATCCCTGGGAGTTGGGGTTGTGTGAGGGGATGCTTATTCACGGTATTCCAGATTTCAATTTTTGCCAAGTAATTTGGAACGATAAATTTGATAGGACAATTTTAATAAAAGAGGAAAAAATCGTTTTTAGGTGAACTGAGATTTATTAGCCAAATACCCTCTCTCTCTCCTCGTCTCCTCAACATTTACTCTTTTTCGTCTATCCTCGTCTTCTCTCTCTCTCTCTCGTGCTCTTTCTTAGAAGGATCACTCGTGCGCTCTCATCTCTCTCTCGTGTCTCTCTCTGCTCTCTCTCTCTCTCCTCCTCCTCTTCTCTCTCCTTCATCTCTCTTCTCGGTCCTTCGACTCTTCGTTTCATTTGTTACTGCGTTCTCTCTCTCTTCTCTCATTCTCTCTTAACTTTTCATCTATCTTTATTATTCCACATGAGCCTGTCAGGTTTTATTTCGTGTTTTGATTATCTATTTTATCATTCTTGTGAAAATTTAATCTAAATGTTAACATTATTTTTCATCAACACCTAACGCTCCCCCCAAACCCTATACCACCAACATAAATCACACACCTCAAGCAAATAGACTCACATAATCAACATCCAAACACAAACTCCAAACACCAACACTACAACCCAACCTACCAAACCGATGCAAACACACTTAAAACCCCCACACACAAGCGCAAGCCAAAAACCTTATACACACCACACAACACAACACACCCCCACCCCAATTTATATCCACCGAGCCCAAACAAATATCCCATATACGTCACAACCACACCATTAAGCTAAGCATATATTAATTACATAATATATTTATTATTATGAAATATTCTCTTAATTTCATTATTACATTTTTATACTTGGTATATAAGCACTTCGATTACATTTATATTGAAGCGAGTATTATACTTATTACATATGTAACGGGGATGCTCATTATTTACTGTAATTTTATGTTAAGATCTATATTAATTAAGCATCGTTATCGATGTATTAATTTTTAATTCTTCATTATTATTTCAGTATAGAAGAGCCCAGCTTATACTTATTATATCGATTATACTTCTTTATTTAAGATAACTTTACATATGTTTATATATTCTCCTTATTAAGGAGGAAATTAATTGAATGGTGAGGCAATCTTTTTTTTCCGTGTATAATTCAGATTGAAACAATTTAATCTCCTAAAATGATTTTTTTTTTTTTTTGTTAAAATGTCAGATATTACGTGAACTTTATTTTTTATAACATTTAATTATTATCTAGTTTCTTTTGTAGCAATTTGGAAAATATGGGCAATGTCGTTCACGACTCTACAATGACACTATCAAAGATAAGTATTCACGACTCCAATTAAAATACGTATTATTATTTTTTTTTATTTTTTTTTTTTTGCAAAAGAAATCAGGTTTAAAAATTTATAAAAAATTAGCAATATATATATATATATATATATATATATATCTATATTAATAATATATATAAAATAAAATAATAATATATATATAATATATAATATATATATACTATATATATACTATATATAATATATAATATATCAGATGAAGTCACCAGAAGAGTTTACCTCTTCATCAGCCGGATCGACACACTGGAACTCCCTGCCGTTCTGCAAAGTTAACAGTAACCGGTGACATCCAACCACTAGGCCACCTCCCAACGTCATTTAAAATGAAGAGCACAGAAGATTTTACTCTTCATCGCGATTCGAACACTGAACCTCGCGATTTGCTGAGGTAACAATAAACAGCGTTTATCCCACAAGCCATCCAGTCCCCAAAAAAGAACGCTTCAAAGCGTGTTTGTAAGCACCCGGTTTCTATTCCAAATTGCTGCACTACCAAAGCCTGCCCCTTATTAATGAATGATCACATAGATTTTACTCATCCATCAAGCGGATTCGAACATGACACCCGCGTCGCAGCTTAACAATAACGGATGCTCTAACCACTATGCCATCCACGTCCCCAGATTAAAACAAATATTTATATATATATATATATATTATATAATATTAATAATATATAATTATATATATTATATATTATATTATAAATATAATATATATATAATATATATATATATATATATATATATATATATATATATACCCAGTTCAGACCCCCTTCTCAGAAATCCGAAGCAATTTCAGAATTTTTAGTTTTCTATTGTTTAAAAAAAAACTAAAAGTTTTACAAAAAATTTTTTATAAAAGTTGTAGCAGACTACAGGTGCAGTGAACTGCATAAAAAGTTTTTTTAAAAAAATATATAAATAACCTACGTGTTATTGAACTATTTTCTTTAAAAATTTGTAATTGACTTCTATAGGATGAATATGTTACGAAAATAAAGAAAAAATGTTAAACAATTTGATCACTTACTATTTGATAGTACATGTTTTAAGCTATGTATACATATAAAATATAGTGATAGCACATTTCATAAAAGTTATTAAAATTATGACCCCGGGCAATTTCAGATTTGTATTCCAATACCCCCCCCCTCACCCTTGACTGGGATGTCCAAGACCTCGTTAACCACGGAGAATCGATCGACACGGAAACCCATATACAACATACCCAAAACCAAACAAAACTAAAAATTAGCAAAAATTGCTAAAAACATTTATTAACAAAAAATCAGCTAAATCTGCCAATGCAGCTAATTTATTATTCTTACTTACTACTACAACGTATTAGCGAAGCTCATTTCAGCTAGTGTCAAACAAAAACATGGGTAATAAATTTTTTTTTTTAGGTTTTTCTAAATAGCCCCCACCCAAAAAAAATTCCTTCTTTTTTTAGACATTTTTTAAAATGTTATTATTTTTATTTTTAATTTCTCTACTAAAATAATTGCCAAATGCCCATATTTTACTATCGTATCTAGAATAATTTCAATGTTTCAATGTTATAGTTTTTAAAGTTACAGATTACTTAAACAAAAAAAAGGTCCCCGAATTCTTTTATAATACGTCTACGAATATATATAATATATTATGTAATTAGTTTATTATAATAATATAAAAACACCTCTTAATGTATATTATATATATATATATATATATATATATATATTAAATAGAGGAGTTGTAGTTATCTCTTCTTCTTGTTCCTCCACTGCACAGGTAGTAGTTGATTATTGTGTTGAAGTTCTTCATAACGACTTCCTTAAAACATTGGAGAGCCTAAATAACCAATTACTAACTTTGTTTGCTTTCACTGTGGAAGTCTCCTCTTTCGAACCTAAGGAGCTGTGTATTGCGTTGGCTACTTGACACTGAGCGAACCAGTATATAAGAAAATCGTTAAAACTCTTTTTATAGTTATCTCTTTAATGATAGAGTCAAACAACTTTATATTTTTGGTTAATTTTATTAAACATCATCTTTTAATATATGCAGAACTTTCGTTACCAATGAAAAAAAGTAGAAAAAAAAATTACAGCAACATATATGTACTAAAACCTCGTTGTAGTCTAGATCTGGAGAGAAGTCTACAAAAGCTAAATTCTTGTCAGTTTCCATTTTCAGAGGGCGAAAAAAAGGGAAATGATAGCAATGTCTCGAGTTCTCATTTTGTGAGTTCCTTTCAGAATTCTAAGAGACTACCATTAAAATTTATCAAATTTCTGTACCTCCTACGTACCTTTTCCTAGTTCCCCAAGTTGATTAATGGAAAGACCCTAACTTTTACTAGGAAAAATCTGTAGCATTTCAGAGGTTAAAGCTAGCTGAGCTTGCCATCGTATGTTTTTGTATATTATTGAAATGAATACTGATTCAGTATACTCTGATAGCATAACCGAGGAGGTCTCATCAAAACTTCGAAACTTTGCTTCAACTAACTATTTACAAGCTATCCATAATTTGAACTCTACCTTCAGGAAAATATCGGTCTTCAAACTCTAGTATATCTTAAAGCTTCTTGTTATTAATGACCAATACAGATGAGTGAACAGTGCTTCATACAAGAACGAGAAAAACTTTGTATAGTATAGTAACTGTGAAGAGGAAAACGACTCCCACAGACTTAACATAACTTCCAGGTTCTTTTAAGTCACCTTATCACAATGGTTGCTAAAGTGGCTTATTTGAGGTCAGCAACCATTGTGTTATGAGGCTTCTAAAATATTTTGTTGCTAACAAACAGATCAAAGATGTTCATGCTGTTCTCAAATTATACATTAGAACTGCGTCGAAAGAAATGGGGGAAATTGGATGGCATTTATGAGAGGGAGATATGAAGAAATTGAATTTTACAAGGTTGAGATATTCTCACCCTGAAATGCGGTCCGGATCGGCAAGAAAGAAATCGTAAAGTTGAAGTCGAGAAAGAAATCTAGAAGTAAAAGAGTGAACAGATTTGAAATGAGGGGAAGATTGAAGGTCAATCCATAGGCAAAAAGAGTTAAAAAAGTTAGAAAAGCAGCTGAGATCGTTAACAAAAAGTAGAAATAGAGTAGGAGATAAAACAGAACCCTAAGAAACAGCACAATTGGCAGGGAAGGGAGAAGCTATTCCTCACTCTATCAACTACTGTCGATATAGAAGAACTACAGACACAAGTAGCAAAGTGAAGGAGGAAACCCAAAACAATGTTGATAAAAGAACAGCGACGCATGACACCCTTTCAACAATCCTGGACAAGTCCAATGTCCAAGACTCACCACAGTTAAAAATGTTTAAAATCAAAATGAAACGTTATATTTATAAAATGATGGATCTATTCAATTAATTATTAAGCTTTAATTAAAACAAAATATAAAATTAAAATCACTGATGGAACACACACAAAAGTTCATACTATATTTAAATTTAATAATATAACAGGTTTCAATTTTATTTCTTAAACCGGATGTTATTCACATCGCTAATATATTATTAAAGGAAAAGCACATTTAAAGGATCAAAATCTTCGATAAATCTTACCAGAATTTAGCGATTTCAATTTAAAGGGATTTTAACGCGGGACACTAAATAAGGGTTATGGGATACAGACCCTATTTATTGTAGATTTATATTATCGGATTCAAGTCTTTGGACTTTTTTTTCGAACTTTCCGTACATTAAACTTAAAGATTCCTTGCGACAAAAGGAAAAAAGGAGAAAAAGAAACACTCCTCTCTAAATGACTGCTATTTCAAGGTTAGTGGTGCACAATGTTCAAACACACACACAAACAATATATATATATATATATATATATATATATATATATATATATATATATATATATATATATATATATATATATATATATATATATATGCTCTTATATACTGCTATATATATATACTATGTATATGCCCCTATATATATATATATATATATGCTTATAGAGATGAGAGAGGAGAGAGAGAGAGAGAGAGACTATCACTCAAAGTCTGCTGAAAGATGTTTTAGTTTTTTTAAAACAAATGTTGCAAGATAAAATTTAATCGTTCAATATTATTTCATTATAAATGCAGTCAAAATTTATCGTGAAAATTTTTTGAATTATAATAAATTTTAATCTACTGAATTTTTAAAAAATATCTATTATTGTTACCAAATAATATTTCAAGATCTTTAAAATAATTTAACAATAAACTGTTGAAACAAAGGGTAAAGATAATCACACCAAAATCGATGTTGCCAGGTTTCATAAAAATTAATCTTGTGATACTATTCATAATGATTACTTTTGAATGTTATTATTATTATTATTATTATTATTATTATTATTATTATTATTATTATTATTATTATTATTATTATTATTATTATTATTATTATTTTTATTATTATTTTTATTATTTTTATTATTATTTTATTTATTTATTTTTTTTTTTTGTACAAATATTTTAAAAAAACTTTTCTTAATTTAATTATTATTATCTCGACCAATATTTTTAATATATATATATATATATATATATATATATATATATATATATATATATATATATATATATATATATATATATATATATATATATATATATATATATATATATATATATATTCAGACCAATAGGAGAATTCTGGCAACCTATCGATTTGAGTGTAATTATAATCTTTACCTGGTCCGAAAAGACTATTTCAAAACATTTGCAACTCCGAAATAAATTTAACTTTGAAGCGTAGTTTATTATTCGAAGAATCAAAAATCAGAAACACATGCCCTAATTATATATACATTCAATGAAATTTAGCTATGAAACAAGTGTATGCCTTACGAATGTTGATTTAGAATAGCTTTCTCTATATCTCGACTCTCGTCAAATCATCATAAACTTCCATTGACTACCCAATAATTATACAAACTTGGCAAATTCAGAAGAGATACAAATTACATTTAACCCTTTCTTTCCCTTCATGTTCTTTAAAGGAATATTTTTCTCAATTCTTTTTTCCATCAAAGACTAGTAATATATTCAGAAATAGTTAAAAGTTTCCATACATTTTCCTTACTTATTTATCCATATAACTTACCCATCGCTTCGCTTCCTAAAATCGACTTCGGTTGACCGTTCTGTCAGTATGTTTCATGTACTATAATAAGTCACAATCTCTGCCATCTGTTACGCCTTCTCTGCTAATTTGATCAAACTTTTTATATAAAAAGACATCCTTGGCAACGCTTCTTTTCTTAGACCTTTCTTTCCACTAACTTTGAGAACGAAATCTTTTTTCATGATTATTTAAAAAAAATAAAACAAACAAAATTAAAACAGATACTTTTTCTATCTTCTTCTTCTTCTTCTTCTTCTTCTTCTTCTTCTTCTTCTTCTTCTTCTTATTATTATTATTATTATTATTATTATTATTATTATTATTATTATTATTATTATTATTTTTCATTTTCTACATTTGTAGCCTATTTGTTTCCTTGCAGCAGATTCCATAAATTTCCGATCGTATTCTCCGGTACTTTATTTCCTCATATATTTTTTCCACCAATAATAATAATAATAATAATAATAATAATGATGATGAATAAATAATAATAATAATAATAATAATAATAATAATAATAATAATAATAATAACAATAATAACAAAAGAAGGTGACAATTCGTAATAAATAAACAACATATAAACAATAATAATAATAATAATAATAATAATAATAATAATAATAATAATAATAATAATAATAATAATAATAATAATAATAATAATAATAAATGTCCTTATCTAAAAAGGCGTTTCCATACATAAATTATTTTACTGCAGAAAAATATCTAAAGATATAATTTTTATGTGCATTGAAGAGCTACACTAAAATTAAAGATATATATTTGAACTTCATGACCTTTGACCTACTTCAATGTCAACCTGTGAAAATTTCTGGCAATTCTTCCTTAAAGAATCTCTAATGAAAATAAAACCTGTTTAAAATTACAGCTAAATACAAACATTGGACAGGTGTTTATTTTACTTATGACGTGTGAACCAGCCGATATATATATATATATATATATATATATATATATATATATATATATATATATATATATATATATATATATATATATATATATATATATATATATATATATATATATATATATATCTCTTATACTATATATATCAATATATATATATATATATATGAATTACGATTGGACGAGCAACTCAGTTTTCCTTATCGCACCGATTCAATTCAATGAACAGGACATAAAAAAAAAATTGCAGTCAAGTAGGATTTTCTATAATGTTTACTTATTACAGGTTTACGGCGAGTTAACACTAATCTCGATACCCACACATAACTACAAACATTGCCAACACATGCAACAGAACAATCTATTATTACGTACAACATCACTCTTCCAATGTTTCTCGCATGGGAAGGCCAGCGAACTAGGATGCGAACCCAGCCGCGATGGCTAGCACTCCGACTGCGTTGTGCCAAAGCAGGGTTGCTATCGTGCCTAAATGTTCTTATACTTTCATCCATTTAGTCCAGGAATAATACAAATACTTTTCCTAACCAATTTCCAATCTTTGGTGGTGAAACTTTCCGATCTCAAGGGATGTTATTGGTCATTGCCAGAAAAGCGTTATATATTTCTTTATCTTTATATATATATATGCTCTGTATTATATATATATATATATATATATATATATATATATATATATATATATATATATATATATAAGAGGGATTGCAAAACCACATCGTATTTAGAAACCACGTTTTCGAAATGCATCGTCATTTGGTCAAATTCTTTGACAATTTGGATTTCTTCTTGTAAATGACAAGAATCAGAATTTGTTTCGATTCATTTATTCCAATGAAATATGACCTCCCATGAATCAAACAATAAAAAATCTTTTAATATATATATATATATATATATATATATATATATATATATATATATATATATATAGATATGTGCATATGTGTATATATATAATAATAATATATATATGCTATATACTATATATATAATAATAATAATATGCTCTCAAATTAAATTAAAACTTGATCTTAAAGATCTTTAGCTTTTCTCAAAAGTATGAGATATTGCTTTAAACTTGGTCATAATCTATATGGGATAAGGACGGGTAAAGTGTAATTTTTTCAAGTCTGGGGATGCGCAGAGGTCACCGAGGGTGGACGTCGATATAGCGCTTACGCCCATGTGGTCTGCGTGGGCGAGTTTAGGCCTAACGAGGAGTTGGGATGAAGGTTGTATTGTCTCGGCGTAGCCGAGTATTAAAACTCATTGGTTGACATATTATTGTTGTTGTTGTGTATTATTATTATATTATTATTATTATTATTATTATTATTACTTCTGAGTTGGTTAGGTTCGAGTGTGATGACGTAATCTCGGCGCAGCCGAGATTACGTCAGCGCGCGAGAGCGCACATCCACCTTTACATATTATTATTATTAGGCTGAAGAAGTGGAAACACTTTTGATTTGTTTTAAAACCCCTTCTACATATCCTTCGTTACCTTCAGCGTCTCCTCCTCCGTCTGCGCCTTGCTTTGCGTTCGATTTCAATTTTCCATCCCGATTCCGCATGCGACACTGCATTCATGCCCTTTGTTTCGTGACTTTAGCGTTTGCTTCTGCCGCAGCAGCAGCAGTAGCAGCCTCAGTTCCGTGTCCGCCGCACCGTCCGGTTCCGGACCGCGATTCCGGTTCCGGTTCCGGTTCAGCCTCCGGTTCCGCGTCCGCATCACGGCCCCTACGCGGGGTTCCGATAGATAATATGAGTTTGGTTTTCCAATATTGTATTAATATTTTGAGAAGTTTTTTTATTATTATTATTATTATTATTATTATTATTATTATTATTATTATTATTATTATTATTATTATTATTATTATTATTATTATTATTTTTCCTTATTATAATAAAAGTGAACAATGCTTATTTTCCTGCTTTTTATAATA
>JABUQX010081022.1:35000-40023 GCA_015478945.1 Trachelipus rathkii | reverse complement strand
TCCTCCACATCCTTCTTGCAATTGTCATTTCAATGTATCCCTTGACTATGAGTCTGCTCTGGATCCCAGCGTTAAGGTTGTACTGCGTACAGGCTTACGCTGGATGATGGAGCAAAAGGCTTCTGTACTATTGATGCAGGAGTTCAACGAAGAGAAAGAATCTGCTGTTCGTCCTTCGTCGTTCATACACATGATCGTTAACTTACAGCACACAGATTTACTTACACTCGCTACACAGATCTTACACACATCCTATCGGTCCACCTCAACTAGCACGAAATTATAAAAAATTTTGTATATACTAACACACTACACCAAACTACAAATTGACAAACAAAATTCACAACTGAGAGAGTATCATCATTATCATTATATAATCGGTAATAAATAGAATGTACGTTTAAAGATTGACCACTTTTTACTGTCTTTAATAAACGACCATGCTTGTTCACTCATTTATTATTACCTTCATGTGCCCGCCTCAACTATATAATACAAACTTCCTACTGCAAACGTTTTTTCTTACTACACTCGAGAGACGAGTCACAAGTTCAAGTCGAATAATATTGATGTGAAGCATAGGAGTTTGAGTTAATTATACTTAGTAATTTTAGCGGGGTTTTGTGTGGAGAGTTATATGTATAAATTTATAACGGTAGTCATGTCTTGTTCGTAAGTTTGGTCAGAAATATATCTTTGTGTGCACACTTTGAGAAACACAATTGATAATGTAGAAACCCTATAATGTATAATTCGAGAGAGAGTTTTGTAAGTTTAGGTTTCTTCCCAGATTGATCCAGTCCTGGACACTTAGCTCCAGCTGGAGAGGATAAGTGTATTGTGATTTAACTAGTAGCGTTATATCATGATAGTATGATTTCAAAGTATAATTCATGTCTCAAAAGACGCCAGCCCTCACTGCGACCCACTGCTACATCAAGCTATGCCACGTTTTGTTCATTATTGACTTACTGCTTTACTCATAGATTCCTATTCACGTTATATCTCGCTCATTATCGTATAAAATAACAAATAAGTTTCTTCTTGCTTAACATAACATGTATTTTTATTAAAATCATTCCAGCTAAGTTTTTATTTAAAAATAACAATTTCACTTACATTTATATTATTCACTCGATGTTAATAAAATATTTTCAAAGTTTTTTAAAAATATTCGGGTTTTCTTTATTATTATTAATTATTTCTATGTACATTGACAATCCATGAGAAAACCCAACTACCCTCACTCCTTACAGATACGAAAACTGACCTCTTCTGTAAAATGTGCTAAACATATAACTACTTTAGTCTAATATTTAGGATAATCCCCTTTTTTTGTAACCGGCGGAGGCGGAATAAGCCTAATTCCAGGTCAAAATTATTTCAAACTGACCTTTTTCTGTAAAATGGTGTGCAATAACTACGTTAGGCCTAAATTTTGGCTAAAATTAGGATAAGCCTTTTTGTAGACGGGCTAATTTAATCCTAATACCAGGTCAAAAGGTAATTCCCGTATAGACAAGAATCATTGTTATTATTATTTTTATAAATATATTTCCAACTGAAACATGCTGGATCGGTAAGATCCTTTAAGCAGGTAAAAAGGAAATGTTTTCCTTACTTGTGATTGGTCGGGGTAATCCTTATCTCTATATGACCTCGTATGTGATTGGTCGAGAATTATTTTATCGTCTTTTGAAAATTAACTTTGTTCTTTCAACTTGTATTTGAGCAGGTGTGTGTTTTATTATCTTTTAGACCCAAACTCATTTTAAAATCATAGTCATTTTAGCTGTTAAGCGGTGCACAAGTTATCTGATTTGTATTAAAAGTGTTTTATTTTTACTAAGTGTATATCATATTTATAATAAATACTTACATTGAAGAATAATTATTAATTTCACTAGAATAGATAATAATTAATTCACTAGTTCATAAGCTAACCACCAGGGCTCAGCATGAGCCCCACCCGCAAAGGCAGTCAACCCCGCACCCGCTGGTGCGTCCCACCGCGTCCCGCCCAGCCGCGTGCGCCCCGCAAGGCGCAATAATTTCGCGTTCCCGGCCCGCGCGTGCGCCGCAGGCGCAATATTCCCGCGCGAATGAAATATATATATATAGTATATAATATTATAATATATAATATATATATAATATAATATATATATATATATATATATATATATATATATATACTATATATTATATATATATATATACTATATATATATATATATATATATATATATATATATATAATATTATATTGTGTGTGGGTGTGAGGTGTAAGTGTCTATGGGTGAGCGTAAGTGTCTATGTGTATGTGCGTATGTGCGAATAAGAGATATAGTGTATGTATGTATAAGTGTAAGTGTAAGTGTCTATGGTAAGTGTAACTGATTATAAGCTGAATCATCAATATAGGTGGTATCAAAGATGACGCAATCAAAGATGAGTCATCAAAGATGAACCACTAAAGCTGAGGTACCAAAGCTAAGTTATTAAAGTTGAGGCATCAAAGTTGAAGCATCAAAAGCTGGGCCATCAAAGTTGAGGCATCAAAACTGAGGACATCAAGTTGGGGCATCAAAAAAGCCTGAGGCCATCAAGTTGAGGATCCAAAATATGCGAGTGGGTGGGCTGCGTTGTGTAAGTGTGTATGTGCGTGTGTGTGTTGTGTGTGTGTGTGTGTGTGTGTGTGTGTGGTGTGTGTGTGGGTGTTGGTGTGTGTGTGTGTGCGTGGGTGCATGTGTGTTCTAAATAATAATAACAATAAGGCATGAAGTAAATAACACTAAGTATATAAATAAATACATGTTTTAATAAAATTATTACGCTATATGTGTAAGTGAAGTGTGCGTGTGAGTGTGTGTGTGTGTGTGTGGTGTGTGTGTGTATTGTGCGTGTGTGTTTTGTATGTGTGTTCTAGAAATAATAAAAAATAGCATGAAGTAAATAACACTAAGTATAATAATAAAATAAAATGTTTTAATAAATTATACGTTATATGTGTAAGTGAGTGTGTGTGTATATATGTGTGCGTGTGTGTGTGTATGTGTGTTCTAAATAATAATTCGCGCGGAAATATTGCGCCTGCGGGCGCACGCGGCGGGCGGGAACGCGGAAATATTGCGCCTGCGGGCGCACGCGGCGGGCGGGAACGCGGAAATATTGCGCCTGCGGGCGCACCGGCGGCGGGACGCGGCGGGACGCACCAGCGGGTGCGGGGTTGGTTGCCTTTGCGGGTGGGGCTCATGCTGAGCCCTGGTGGTTAGCTTATGAACTAGTGAATTAATTATTATCTATTCTAGTGAAATTAATAATTATTCCTCAATGTAAGTATTTATTATAAATATGATATACACTTAGTAAAAATAAAACACTTTTAATACAAATCAGATAACTTGTGCACCGCTTAACAGCTAAAATGACTATGATTTTAAAATGAGTTTGGGTCTAAAAGATAATAAAACACACACCTGCTCAAATACAAGTTTAAAGAACAAAGTTAATTTTCAAAAGACGATAAAATAATTCTCGACCAATCACATACGAGGTCATATAGAGATAAGGATTACCCCGACCAATCACAAGTAAGGAAAACATTTCCTTTTTACCTGCTTAAAGGATCTTACCGATCCAGCATGTTTCAGTTGGAAATATATTTATAAAAATAATAATAACAATGATTCTTGTCTATACGGGAATTACCTTTTGACCTGGTATTAGGATTAAATTAGCCCGTCTACAAAAAGGCTTATCCTAAATTTAGGCCTAAATTTAGGCCTAACGTAGTTATTGCACCACATTTTACAGAAAAAGGTCAGTTTGAAATATATTTTGACCTGGAATTAGGCTTAATTCGCTCCGGGTTACAAAAAGGATTATCCTAAATTTAGACCTAAAGTAGTTATTTCAGCACATTTTACAGAGAGAGGTCAGTTTCGTATCTGTAAGGAGTGAGGGTAGTTGTGTTTTCTCGTGATGGATTGTCAATGTACATAGATAATAATAATAATAATAAAGAAAACCCGAATTATTTAAAAAACTTTGAAATATTTTTAGTTAACATCGAGTGAATAATATAAATGTAAGTGAATAATTGTTATTTTTAAATAAAAACTTAGAATGATTTTAATAAAATACATGTTATGTTAGCAGAGAAGAACTTATTTTGTTATTTTTATACTTATTACATGGCTAAAGATGATGTAAAGCAGTAAGTCAATAGAACAAAACGTGGCATAGCTTGATGTAGAGGGGTGCTAGGGGCTGGCCTTACTGATTTATTGCTTTAAGGTACGTAAAATATATGTTTTTAATAAAATTTCATAAAATTTTAGTAAAAGTTATTTTAAAACTTGATAGTTATAAAATTTATAAACAAAAGGTATTAACAGTTAATAATAAATTCTTTGTTCAAAGATAATGATTGATTTATTATAGAAGTTTTAAGAAACTTTGAAATAATTTTAGTTATATTTGAATGAGTAATATAAATGTACGTGTTTAATTAAAACATAAAATGTTTTAATAAATTATACGTTATATGTGTGAGTGTGCGTGGGTGTGTGTGTGTGTGTGTAAATCTGTGTGCGAGTGTAAGTAAATCTGTGTGTGTAAGTAAATCTGTGTATGAGTGTAAGTAAATCTGTGTGTGTAAGTAAATCTGTGTGTGCGTGTAAGTAAATCTGTGTGAGTGTAAGTAAATCTGTGTGTGAGTGTAAGTGTAAATGTAAGTGTCTATGGATAAATGTAAGTGTCATAGTGAATGTGTGTATAAGTATCATAGTGAATGTGTGTATAAGTGTAAGTGTGTGTGTGTGTGACCGCATGTGTATAAGTGTAAATGTAAGTGTCTATGGGTAAATGTAAGTGTCATAGTGAATGTGTGTATAAGTGTCATAGTGAATGTGTGTATAAGTGTAAGTGCGTGTGTGTGTGTCTGTGTGTGTGTGTGTGTGTGTTGTGTGTGTGTGTGTGCGCACGCTCACGTGTGTAGGTGTGTTCTAAATAATAATAA
>JABUQX010081022.1:15000-20000 GCA_015478945.1 Trachelipus rathkii | reverse complement strand
AATATATACTATAATATACCTATATATATATATATATTATATATATATATTATATATATATATTACTAATATATATTATATAATTTATATTATATTATATATATATATATTATATATATATATATATATATATTATAATATAATATATATATATAATATTAATATATAAAATATATATTATATATAATATATATATATATATATATATATATATATATATAATATAAAACTATAGTGAGGTGACTATATATATATATATATATATATATATATAATCATTAGTATATATATACTAATAATATATATACTACATAAAACAAAATAATAAATAAACATATATATTATATATAATCAATATATCAATAATATATAAAAAACTACTAATATATCCATAACAAATAAAATATTATAATAATAATACGTCACATATCTATACTAATAATAAACAATATTATATAAATATATATATATAATATAACAATATATACTAAGTTATATACATAAAATAAATAAACATATATATATATACATATATAAAATATATCATTATACATAATATCTATTATTAAAAACGACAGAGCTCAAACGTCGACTGCTGTAACATTTAGTTGGCAGTGAAACTGATGATGCTGGTGTAACGAAAATATCTAGACTGCGCCCGTTTAAGGAAAAGTTGTGTTTTGCATTGTAAAAGTACATAGTAAATCTTACGTGTCGCACCAACACATTCACATAAAAAAGTCGACGTTGCCCCTATTTTCAAAAAAACCTGACCAAATGGGACTCTTTTATTAACCTTAGAAGCTTCACAATTTGACTTTCCTTTTGAGGAAATTGAAGACAAAAAAAAAAAAAAAAAAAAAAAAAAAAAAAAACAAACTTCCAAGAATTTTGAAAAAAAAATTTTGAGGACTTTCAAAAATAAATTTATATTAAAGTCAAATGTTTCGGATGGAATCGAAAGAAAAAAAAATTCTATAAAATAGATGGTTTCTGAGAAGGAGCCAGAGTCGGAGACGAAGATGGGAAAATATTTACCGGTTTCGGAGCCTTGATAGAGATAATGAATCAGTTATTGAAACATTTGACAATATATTTAGGTAAACTGATAAAAACATGCATCTACCACGAGGTCAACATTACCTTTTCTGGATGCAATGCCCACTCTAAACACCATAGCACCTGTCATTTCCATGTTGCGTTGGATTTGATTTTCAAAATGCCAAAGGCTGAATCAACGTTGCATAAGAGTGGCTGAAATATTAAGTGGCAGAAAGAAGGCCTATAGAAAGGGTGTACAAAATAGTAGAGTGAGGGTAGTGGAGAGAACTGACACCTGAGGAACAACTCTAGAAATATATTTAATGGATGAACAGTGGTCGTCTAAAATAACAACTGCAGAGATACTTGAAAAAAAAATCAAGATGAGTTTGCAGAGAGAAAGTTAAGTACAAAGAGAGACGTCTCCACGAATACAAGTATAATACAGATATATATTACACCATATATATATATATAATAATATTATATATATATATATATATATATATAATATATAATATATATATATATTATATATAATATATAATTATATATATATAATATATAATATATATATACATATATATATATATTACATATATATATATATATAATATATATATATACTATAAATATATATATATATATATATATACAACCATATCATATAAATACATATAAATATCAATAATATACATATAACTATAATAAATAATTCATACTACGGGTGCCTAAATAATTAATCATATAATACAAATAATAAAATATAATAAACTAATAGATAACATCGAACAAAAAAATGGACGTCCCCACACCCTATTCATAGGAAAGGAATCAGAAAGAGTCTCGCGGTCCTGAAACCGCTGGAATATTTCTCATATGAAGGTGGTAAGATCCGATTACATTCGCGAAAATTCTCAAGTATTCTGGAATGAATATAAGGTACCTTCCACTCGAGAGCGAACGCAAAATAATGTCAGCTAACGCATTCTCCGGCGCCACCTATTGTGAGTAAAGAATTAGGCCCAATCGAAACAGGTGAACACCGCCGAGCCGTGTGGTGACGCTTACGAGATCACCCCTTTAAGTGGTGCCTTGCCCCTAGCGCCACAAGGTTCAAAATATCAGCCCTGAAAACCATGTTAGGAACTTAACGTAACGGCTAAAACTTCCCTGGCATATAAGAGGCTATATTTACACCCCCTTTCACTGCAATAGGCTTCTGACCCAGCTGAAGTAAAGGATCAAAGGTGACAACGTAAAAAAAAAAAAAAAAAAAAAATATTGATGACGTTAATCTCGTTACGGACCGAGATTACCGTCCCTCTGCTTCCCCCATGAGGGGGAACGCATGCCCCCTAAAATTAAAATAATCGCAAGACAAAAGAAGACTGAAACTTGAGAGACGGGGTAGGCATCTTAGGAGTCAGGAAGACGCAAGTTGGAGTTGGATTCGGCAGACGAAAAAGTCCAGAGGACCCCCGGAGCGGGGGTCCCTAGTTGAAAAAAAGAGAAGACGACAACTGCAACTGGAATGCAAACACAGAGGCACAGAAGAAGAGAAAGAAAAAGGCCAGAAGGAGAAAAAGAAGAAAGAGGAAAGAGAACTCTGAGAAGGATTCAGAAGTCCGGAAATCGACGCCGGTGTTGGGATGCCGAGGTTAACATAAAATTCGTCTTATAAATAATAACATTAAAAATAGTCGTGAATATTTTTTTATTTATTTTTGTTAAATTTGTTTTTCTTCTTTTTTTTCAATTATTTTTATATTATTTCTTTATATTCTATTTATTAATTTTTTATTTTATTTATATTTTTATTTAAATTTAATTTTGTAACTTTATTTAACTTAAATAAGTTTTTTTTTTAATTATTTATTTTATTTCTTTTATTTTTTTTATTTTTTATTTTTTATTTTTTTTAATTTAAATTATCTTTAACTTCTAATTTTTTTTTTTTTTTATGTTTTTTTTTACATTTATACTTTTTTTTTACTTTTTTTTTTAATTTTAACTTTTTTATTTTTATTTTATGTTATTTCTTGAAAACTTTTTGTTTTACTTAAAAATTTATTCTTTTCATTTTTTTTAACGTTAAAAATTTGCAATATTTAACATACCCTAAAGCAGTTAAATCAGTAAATCAAAACTACCCCTCACCCTTCCGTGATCTATTGATCTTTTGATCGATTGATCTATTGATCTATTGAATCAAGTCATATGACTAAAATTCAATGTTTTATACCCCTAAAGCCGTAAATCCAGTAAATTCAAACTACCACCTCACCCCCTTCTGTGATCTAACATGATCTATTAATCTATTGAATTCTAGTTGATATCAAGTCATAACTTTTTTAGTATAAAATTGTCAATTGTAAATTATACATACCACTAATCACATAACATCAGTACAACCCAACCCACCCACCTTCACTTTGTCCAACCCATGATCTTTTTGATCTATTGATATTGGTCTATTGATTCAGGTTTCATATTTTTACTAAAATTATTATGTTTTACATACCCTAAGTCAGTAAATCAGTAAAATCAAACCATTAATACCACACTGCCCACATCATCTATTGAAGCTATGATTTCTATTGATTTCAAGTCTACATTTGTCGAATATCATTTTGGAAAAACATAACATAAAAACAAAATTCTTTATTACACTGATCAACGATAATATACTTAACGTCAACAAAGTTATTCAACATTATAAAGCTACTTAGCATCATTCTGAAACTATGAATATAATTACACAATGACAAACCTGAAACGCTTAAACATGAATAAAACTGTTAACGCAAACGTCCACACTTAACAACAGTTAAAGTAACTAACATAGCATATAAAAACGTAACCTAATCACACTTTGTCAAGCATATTTCTAACATATCAACAATGTTAATTTTACATAAACATTGTAATATTTAACAAAAAAATTATCACAACATTGGTTAATTATCATACTGATCAAAGAATATTACTCTAACGTAATAAATTTTCCACATCAATAAAGCTAACATAGCGTAACATGAACTAAGAAAATAATGTGACAAAGACAAACCTAACACAACTTACACACGAATAAACTGTAAACATTAACAAAGTTCCACATTAACACCAGTAAAGTAACCAACATTGCATGCAAAACGTAACCTATTTCTTACTTTTTCAAGCATATCTCTTAACATATTAACGTTAATCTTACATTGACACAGTAACATTTAGCAAAAATGTATCAGACCTGGTCCGGGACTAATCATACCTGACCAACGATATATGGTAACGTAACAAAGTTTTCTACATTATCATAGTAAATATTTTACAAAAAATTATTTATAAGCTTACCTAATATCAATAATCCCCCAACAAATAATTTGCAAATATAACAAAGTTTTATCCAAACATAACATAAAAATAAGTTCTTTTGAATAAAATATCATAGTAAAGTGTAAATGAGTTATACGAATTTAAAGCAAGGTAAATCAGTATATCAGTAAATCAAACCACCCGGTCCCCTCCCCACCCCTTCCTATCACCGTCCATACCTTTTGAATTATTGATCTAATTATTCAGGTCACATATCGAGTATCATTTCGGATAAACATAGTACAAAAATAAGTTCTTTATATACTAACCAACGAATATATGCTAACGTAACATTGTTTTCACATTAATAAAGCTAACATAGCATTACCAGAACTAAGATTATAAAGGAGCAATGACAAAACCTAACACACCTTACGAACGAATAAATACTAACATTAACAAAAGTTCCATACTTAAACAACAGTAAAGTACCTAGCACAGCGAACAAAACAACCTATTCACATTTTTTTCAAGCATATCTCTAAAATATCAATTAATTTTACATTAACACTATTGATTTACGTCGCATTTCGAGTATCATTTCGGAAATAAACAAAGCACAAAAATGAGTTCTTTAATATACT
>JABUQX010081022.1:0-12500 GCA_015478945.1 Trachelipus rathkii | reverse complement strand
TGGTATAAATAAGTGTTTTAACCTGTCTCGTCACATGTCTGTTTCTCAGCAAGGGATACAACTGACCAACTCCTCTAGAGTAGTTCATTATTCTTTCCTCTATTTCACCCTCCATCATTCCACTGCTGTTTACCGTAACTCCCAAATACTTAAAGTTCCTCGCATCTTTTATTCTTTCCCCACCGATCTCTATGTTTAAGTTCTCTCCTTCCCTAGCTATCTTCATCACTTCAGTCTTGCTCATATTCATCTTCAATCCTCTCCGTCGCAGCACCTCCTCCCATCTGATCAGTACTCTCTGTAACGTCTCCCTCTCTCTTTGCAACCAGAGCAAATATCATGTCGCATATTTGCCATTACAACAAATCTCCTCCTCCTCATACACCAATCTCCGCATACACTTGTCCTATACAGATGAACACAATGTGACAAACTCCTCCCTGTCTAAACCTGTCTTCACTCCAAACCACTGTCCTATCCCATACGCTGTCCAGACGGCACTTTCACTATATATATATATATATATATATATATATATTATATATATATATATATATATATATATAATATATTATTATATATATTAATATATATAATATATAATATATATATATTATATATATATATATAATACAGTATGTATTCAAAATGACTGAAGGACTGATTGGTGAAGCACAAGGTGCGTTTTAGGAGTGGTAGAGGGATGTGTGGATCAAAATCTTACATTGAAACAAAGGACTGAGAAAATGAGGGAGAGAAGAATAAAATTGTATTTAGGTTTTATGGGCTTGCAACAGGCGTATGATAGGAATTAATAATTAAGCTCTATGGCAGGTGCTAGTTATATATGGTGTTGGTGGTTTAGGCTTCTGCATGAATCAAAGGTATGTATAACGATAGTTGAAGCGTGTGTAAGAAATAAATGGTGTTCAAAAGTGATTGGTTTAATATTAAAGCGGAGTGAGGCAGGGATATGTTATTTCCCCTTGGTTATTCAATTTGGATATGGATGGGGTTATGAAAAGAATTAGAGATTGGGGGTGGCAGGAAATGGTGTATTAGAATGATGGCGAATGGAGGTGGAGGAGGGTGCCCTACCTATTATATGAGAATGATTTGTTTGTGTGGTGAATCTGGAAAAAGTTTGGAGGATTGGGTAGAGAAGATTTTCCAGGGTGTGTTTAAAGGAGGGGTAGAAAGTAAACGTAGATAACTAGTATAAAGGTTATTGGTTGTGAGTGAGGGCAGTCCTTGGTGTGAAGTTATTAGATGGTGAGCAACTTGAACAAGTGTCTGAGTTTAAATATTTAGGATATATGTTGGATTTAAAGAGGAAGCGGATGATGCAGAGTGTAGTAGGGAAGTTGTGAATGCAGGGAAGGTTTGCTGGTTGACAATTAAATCTTTGCGTGAATGTAAAGTGACTAAGTTCTTGAGTGCGCTAGGGTCTTACATGAGGGGTATGTTGTTTCCTGTGTTAAAGCATAGTAGTGAGACTATGGTTTGGAATAGGAGGTATATCTAAGTTAATGTGTTCAGATGGCAATCTTAGGGGCGTGTTAGTGTGAGAAGAATTGTTAAAATAAGGAATGAACGTATTAGAGCAGGGGTGGCCAACCGGGTAAATGAGAGAATAAATGAAAGTACGTTGAGATGGCTTTAGTAATGTGGAAAGGATGAATGACAGTCAGTTGGTTAGGCGGATGTAAGTAGTAGGATACCCATTTTGGACACCGTAGCTCCGCCCCCTTTTTGACCTTGACTGACCGCTGCGTCATTTTTGACCAAACGTATTTTTACCTGACCTTGAAACTTTTTTGGGCCCAATTTTTTACTCAGCTACCTTCAGGTGTTTTTTTATTTTTTAGATTTATTTATTTATTTATTTTTTTTTTTTTTTTTTTTTTTTTTTTATTTTTTTTTTTTTTTTTTTTTTTAGTTTTTTATTTATTTATTTTTTTTTTTTTTTTTTTTAGATTTTATATTTTTTTTTTTTTTTTTTTTTTTTTTATTTATTTATTTATTTATTTATTTTTTTCGCGGATTTCCCCCCCCCCTTTAAGGGTGGGGGGGGGGGGGTTCGGAGTTCACCAACGCGTTTTCGCTTAACCGCAAGGCCCCGCCGAACCGCGCCGAACCGCGCCGAACCGCGCAGCACCGCACCGCACCGCACCGCACTGCACCAAGCCGGACCGTTTTTTTCGCTGTTTCGCATCCTCGTTTTTCTATAACTCATGAATGTATTTTAATATCCACGAATGCATCCATAGACACATACACTCACCCTTATACACACACACACACACACACACCCTCATCATCCCAGTCCTTCCCTCCTACCCCGTTTCATTCACCGTATCTCTATACCCATTCCATTCACCGTGACTGCTTTATCTGTCTGTGCTCTCCAAGAAGGTCTTCCTAATCCCCTATACCATAAATTTCATTGAATCTATTTTCAAATTTGCTTTTCACTATATATATATATATAATATATTACTATATAATATGATATAATATATATATATATATATATATATATATATATATATATATATATATAATATATATATAATATATTATATTATATAATATATATATATATATATATATATATATAATATATATAATATAATATATATTATATTTATATATATATATAAATATATATATATATATATATAATAATATATATATATTATATATATATATATATTATATATATATATATATATATATATAAATATATATATTATATATATATATATATATATATATATATATATATATATATATATATATATATATATAGTTTCTCTTGTACTCTTCTGGAAGGTTTCACAGGTATCCTGAACCCCTTGGGCCTTCTTTAAGGAATGGTCGCCACATGTCATTTTATACTACTACTTAGTCATGTATATGCACAGACGTTTGCGCATGCATGTATATGCATTATGCGCACGCGCATAACATCTTCTATCTTCTGATGCGAATCATCCCACCCACAAGAATGAACAAAGGAATTGTGGGAATTTAAAAAAGTGACTCTCCATGTCACTGACAGAACTGGAACTCGACCCGTAGCCTCTTAAGGAAGTGTATAGGACTTAACTAATTGGGCTCAGGCTGAATGCCCTTTAATATATAAACAAATGTTACTTATATATAAATCATTTTTGCATACAAAAATTTTTGGAAATAGCTATTCCATATTAAAAGTTTAGAAAAAAGCGCATCTCGATTTTGCAATTTTATATATATGCAATTTATTAATATAATTATATATATATATAAATATATATATATATATATATATATAATAATATATATATATATATAATATATATATATATATATATAATATTATATATATATATAAATATATACAACGAGAGAGAGAGAGAGAGTAAAATCGCTATCATTCCATACACCACACAATACATATAAACATATTACACACTCACACAACACACACACACCCGTTACGCTACTTATACACACACACACACACACCACACCCGCTAGGGCTACTTACACCCATAGACACTTACACCACCCATAGACACTTACACTACATCTGCTCCTACACACACACATGCCTAAGACACATACACCCGCCCTATATACACACACCCACCCTTACCGACCCTGCCATGGATACATACACCAACCCTAGCTCACACCTACTCCCACGTCTACACACACTATGACACTTATGCACACACGCACACCCGCTAGGCTATTTATACACACACACACATACGCTAGGCTTTTTATACACACATACACCTACCCATAGGCACTTACGCTCACACCTATACCTACACACACAAGCACACATACCTAGACACATACATCCACCCTTGATACATATACCAACACACGCACACCTACACCTACACACAACACATATAATATATATATATATATAATATATAATATATAATATATATATATATATTATAATATATATATATAGATATATATATATATATACCTTTTACTTAAAATAAAAATGAGTCATGTATCAGGGAACGGTATCCAGAGGAGCGCTTGTGGGTAAAGCTCCATCAGCGACTAATTCACAATTGATGAGTCGAGTACTGAGGCCATGTAGTTACACTCTAAAACCAGGAAAAGCTGACCAATAACATTAAAAATTAGAAATCTATTTAAGAAGTTATGCCAATATAAATAATGAAAAAGAATGAGGAATGAGAAAGGAAGAAAAAAAATCCAGAGTGTCTGATATATAATCATTTTATTTTACTACAACTGTACGAAATTTTATTAAAAACATTAACATTACATACCTTAAAGCAGTAAATCAGTAAATCAATAGAGGTGTTACCTAACACCGAGGGGGTTAGTATGCTTTGTTACTGCTTTTACTGCTTTAACTCATGTTTTTACTGCCTTTTAACTCATGTTTTACTGTTTTAACTTATATGTTTTACTGCCTTAACTCATATATTTTTTACATTTTAACATACCTTAAAGCAGTAAATCAGTAAATCAATTAGAGGTGCTACCTAAACACCTAGGGGGCGATTGAGTATGCTTTTGTTTTAACTGCTTTTACTGCTTAACTCATGTTTTACTGTTTTACTTCATATGTTTTACTGTTTTTACTCACATATTTATTTAACATTTACATACCTTAAAGCCAGTAAATCAGTAAATCAATAGAGGTGTTACCTAACCACCAAGGGGGATTAGTATGCTTTTGTTTTACTGCTTTTACTGCTTTAACTCATGTTTTACTGCATTAACTTCATGTTTTACTGCTTTAACTCTGTTTTACTGCTTTAAACTTTCGCATTTACTGCTTTAACTTTCTGCTTTACTGTTTTTAACTTTCTGCTTTACTGCTTAACTCATGTTTTACTCTTAACTCATATGTTTTACTGTTTTAACTCACCATATTCATTAACATTACATACCTTAAAGCAGTAAATCAGTAAATCAATAGAGGTGTTACCTAACACCAAGGGGGAATTAGTATGCTTTTGTTTTACTGCTTTACTGCTTAACTCATGTTTTACAGTATGCTTTAACTCATGTTTTACTGCTTTAACTTTCTGCTTTACTGCTTTAACTTTCTGCTTTACTGTTTTAACTTTCTGCTTTACTGCTTTAACTCATATATTTATTAACCTTATGTTTTTTATTTTGTTTTAATACTTTTTATTTATTTTATTATTATTTTTATTTATTTTTATTTGATTTTTAATATTTTTATATTTTATTTTTATATTTTATATTCAAAACTAGTGATATTTTACCATGCCTTTGTTATTTATTATTGTAGAACACACACTAACACACGTTGAGCTGCGCACCACACACACAACACAACACACACCACACACACACACACCAGACCACACACACACGCACTCTACACTATATACACACATTACACTATGGACACTCATATACACCCACACTTCACTTGATGACACTTTACATTTACCCATAGACACTTACATATACACTAAATACACATGCGGTCACACCACACACACACTTAACACTTATACAACATAATCACTAATGATACTTATTACACACATTCACTATTGAACTTACATTTTATCCATAGACACTTACATTTACCACTTACACTCACACACAGATTACTTACACTCACACACAGATTTACTTACACGCACACACAATTTACCTTACACCACACAGATATCAATTACACTCATACACCAGATATACTTACACACACAGATTTACTCACTCACACACAGATTTACTAACACCACACACACCACACCACACACACCCACGCACACTCACACATATATAACGTATAATTTATTAAAACATTATATGTTTTAATTAAACACCTACATTTATATTACTCATTCAAATATAACTAAAATTATTTTAAAGTTTCTTAAAACTTCTAAATAAATCAATCATTATCTTTGAAAAAAGAATTTATTAACTGTTAATACTTTTGTTTATAAATTTTATAACTATCAAGTTTTATAATAACTTTACTAAAATTTAATGAAATTTTATTAAAAAACATATATACTTTACGTACCTTAAAGCAATAACTCAGTAAGACCAGCCCCTAGCACCCCTCTACATTAAGCTATGCCACGTTTTGTTCTATTGGCTTACTGCTTTACATCACCTTTAGCCATGTAATAAGTATTAAAATAACAAAATAAGTTCTTCTCTGCTAAACATAACATTATTGGTATTAAAATCATTACTAAGTTTCCTTATTCTTACAAAATTAACAATTATTCCACTTACATTTATATTATTCACATCGAGTAACTAACTAAAAATCATTTTCAAACAAGTTTTTTTACAATAATTTCGGGTTTTCTATGTAACATTATTATTATATTATCTATGTTTACATTGACATCCATCACGAGAAAACACAACGACCCGCACTCCATACAGATACGAAACTGACCTCTCTCTGGAAAATGTGTTGAAATAACTACTTTAGGTCTAAATTTAGGATAAGCCTTTTTGTAAACGGGAGCGAATTAAGCCTAATTCCAGGTCAAAATATATTTCAAACTGACCTTTTTCGTAAAATGTGGTGCAATAACTACGTTAGAACCTAATTTAGGCCTAAATTATAGGATAAGCCTTATTTGTAGACGGCTAATTTAATTCCTATACCAGTCAAAAGGTAAATTCCCTTATAGACAAGAATCATTGTTATTATTGATTTTTATAAATATATTTCCAACTGAAACATGCTGGATCGGAAAGATCCTTTTAAGCAGGTAAGAAGGAAATTTTTTCCTTACTTGTGATTGGTCGGGGTAATCTTTATCTCTATATGACCTCGTATGTGATTGGTCGAGAATTACTTTATCGTCTTTTGAAAATTAACTTTGTTCTTTAAACTTGTATTTGAGCAGGTCAATCCTAATGAAGCAACAATTAGACCCAAACTCATTTTAAAATCATGGTCATTTTAGCTGTTAAGCGGTGCACAAGTTATCTGATCTGTATTAAAAGTGTTTATTTTTACTAAGTGTATATCATATTTATAATTAATATACCTACATTGAGGAATAATTATTAATTTCACTAGAATAAGATAATAATTAATTCACTAGTTATAAGCTAACCACCAAAGGCTCACATGAGCCCCACCCGCAAGAGCAGTCAACCCCACCGCTGGGTCGTCCCGCCGCGTACACACCAGACCCAGCCGAGTGGCGACCCGCAGGCGCAATATTTCCGCGTTCCCGCCCGCCGGCGTGCGCCCGCAGGCGCAATATTTCCGCGTTCCCGCCCCCCGCGTGGCGCCGGCAGGCGCAATATTTCCGCGCGAATTATTATTTAGAACACCACATACACACACGCACACATACACACACACACACACACACACGGCACACTCACATACACATATAACGTATAATTTATTTAAAACATTTTATTTTTATTTATTATTATACTTAGTGTATTTACTTCATGCCTATTGTTATTATTATTTAGAAAACACATACACACAACCAACTAAGAATAAATACCACACACACACACACACACACAACAACAACAACCAAACACGCACACTCACTTACACATATAGCGTATAATTTATTAACAATTTTATTTTATTATTATACTTTGTATTATACTTCATGCCTATTGTTATTATAATTAGAACACACATGCACCCACTCAACACACACACACCCACACACACCACCACACACACACAACACACACACAACACACACCACACACCGCAACATACACACTTACCACATACGCACCCACCCAACTCGATTTTGATCCCTCAACTTTGAATGCCTCAGCTCTCCTCTGATGGCACCAACTTTGATGTCTGCACGTATTTGACTGCTCAACTTTGATGCCTCAGCTTCGATGCCTCAACTTTGATGCCGCAACTTTAATAACTTAGCTTTGGTACCTCAGCTTTAGTGGTTCATCTTTGATGGACTCATCTTTTGATGGCATCACTTTAGATACCACCAAATATAATCAACTGATTCAGCTCCTATCAACCGTACACCAACACACTCACTCCACTAAATACAACAATTCAATAGCATAATTCTCAAAGCATCCAAAGAACACATCCCACACGGCTACTGCAAACAATTTGACCCCAACTTCTCACCAAAAATAGACACTCTAACACGACTCATCGCCACACACCATCAACATCCACTTATCATAGTACCTCAGTAGTACTGATATACTACTATACAACCTCACCTAACCAACAACTTATACTACAACTCCTACGAAGTACTAGCACTAACGCTCTTCATCCTATCCCCTGCACCACATATATCTATATTACACTATAATAATACTACATTAACCTAAATAATAATACAAAACAAACATACCAACCATATATAACTAATAACCTCCACCTCAACCTACAATAACAAGAATAACGAACTAATACAAACCATCTAACACTCAAATAATAATAATACACATCATAATAAATACTAAATATCATATATACCCATTATCCCATAATCGCACCACCAACGCGGACAAAATATCTGCGCCTGCAGCCGGAAAGCGCACGCACGCGGGCCAGGGAACACAAGGAACAATATTGCCGCCACGCAGGCCGCACGCGGCGGGCCGGCCGCAGCCCAACCAACAACCAACAAAAGCGAATAGGGAACAGCACAGCGCGGTGCCGAAGGACTTGATGTTTGCGGGTAGAGACGCTTCATGCTGAGCCCTGTGGTTAGCTTATGAACTAGTGAATTAATTATTATCTATTCTAGTGAAATTAATTATTATTCCTCAATGTAAGTATATTATAAATATGATATACATTTAGTAAAAATAAAACACTTTTAATACAAATCAGATAACTTGTGCACCGCTTAACAGCTAAAATGACTATGATTTTAAAATGAATTTGGGTCTAAAAGATAATAAAACACACACCTGCTCAAATACAAGTTGAAAGAACAAAGTTAATTTTCAAAAGACGAAAAAATAATTCTCGACCAATCACATACGAGTTCATATAGAGATAAGGATTACCGCCGACCAATCACAAGTAAGGAAAACTTTCCTTTTTACCTGCTTAAAAAGGATCTTACCGATCCAGCCTGTTTCAGTTTGAAATATAATTTTCATAAAAAATAATAATAACAATCATTCTTGTCTATACGGGAATTACCTTTGACCTGGTATTAGGATAAAATTAGCCCGTCTACAAAAAGGCTTATCTAAATTTAGGACTAAATTTAGGCCTAACGTAGTTATTGCACCACATTTTACAGAAAAAGGTCAGTTTGAAATATATTTTGACCTGGAATTAGGCTTAAATCGCCCCGGGTTTACAAAAAGGATTATCCTAAATTTAGACCTAAAGTAGTTATTTCAGCACATTTTACAGAGAGAGGTCAGTTTCGTATCTGTAAGGAGTGAGGGTTGTTGTGTTTTCTAGTGATGGATTGTCAATAATAATAGAATAATAATAAAATAATAAAGATAAAAATAAAATTATTTTAAAAAAACTTTGAAATAATTTTTAGTAAAAATAAAGAGTGCAAATAATATAAATGTAGTGAAATTGTATTTTTAAATAAGAACTTAGAATGATTTTATAAAATAAATGTTATGTTAGAAGAGAAGAACTTATTTTGTTATTTTATACTTATTAAATGCTAAGATATGTAAAGACAAGTAAAGTAAATAGAAAAAAACTGGCTAGATGATGTAGAGGCGGTCATAGGGGATGGGAATTAATGATTTATTCATTTAAGGTAAGTTAAAATTGTTTTTAATAAAATTTTAAATAAAATTTTTAGTAAAGTTATTTTAAAATTGACTAGTTATAAAAATTAATAACACAAAACAAAGCTATTAAAAGTTAATAATAAATTAATTTGTTAAAAAGGATAATGATTTGATTATATAGAAGTTTTTAAGAAAAAAAATTTGAAATAATTTTATCCTATATACTTGCACCCATAGAGAATACTACAATGTACGTGTTTTAATTTTCACACAATAAACTAAAACCTGCTTTAATAAAATATAACTAACAAGGCCCGACCCCACCTTCTCTATATGTGTGAGAACTCCCACCGGACAAGAACCGACACACACATCCAAACCAACAACCCCCACAACCAACCACAAACACAACCCCACCCCAACCAACCCACCACCCCACCCAACCCCAACTGACAAGCCACCACCACAACCAACCCCACCACCCACACCGCCGACCTCAACATCACACCTCACACACCACAACCCACACCACCCAACACACCCACACCCACCAAAACCCCCACCACCACCCCCGCAAAACCCCACCCCCAGCACCGACCCAACCACCACCCACCCCACACACCACCCACCAACACATCCCACCCACCACCACACCAACCACCCAACACCGCGCCCACCAATCCAACCACAACACAACACAACACCACAACCAACAAACCACACAACCACCAACAGCACAACACAACCACACCACAAGCACCACACAACAACAACCCCACCAACCAAACAAGCACCCACCCCCACAGAAACACACCGGAACACAAGATCCCCCCCAAAAAACCCGTGCCGTACCAAGAAGCTGGCTGTCGCCCAATGTGACTGCAACTAATGACCGCACCCACAAACCACAACCCACCAACAAACACAAATCCACTGTGGCTGTGACCACACCACACCCGCGACCAACACACACCCATGGACAACGTGATACAAAATCTGCCTGTCACGCCAGTGTAAGGTAAATCGTGTCGATCGCTTAAAGTAATCTGTGTGAAATGCAGACTATAAGTAGCATACTGCTGCTGTAGTAAGTAAATCTGTGTTTGCGACGGCCACACCCCTCAACAGCCAAATACCGCTAGTGACACACACACCCACGAGCAGCAGTGATAAGAAAATCTGTGTACGAATGTAAAGTAAATCTAGTAGACAACACAAAATGACATGCGCCATCAGTCAAGATACCAATCCGACCCAGACCATGCTACACACATCCAGTGACAAAGTGTAGTCAAAAATCGGTGCTCGATAAGACACTAGATGTAAGTCGTAAAACTAAGATAAGAACTGCTACTACTGAGATAACTCGTACACGTGTCGGATACGTTGAACTCGCTCGCTCTCACTACAGATATCACATATCAATGTGACTCGCTAGAAGAATGTAAGTCCGACATAAGTCTGTACGCAACTTGTGAAAACGCATAGTGCCAATATAAGGTGCTAAATGAATACAGTGATCTACTAGAACGCGTACAATGCTAACGCAATCTCCTAGTACGACCAAGTGCCTGTCACATAAAGTGTACCACTACTGAATGTGATCAGATAACTAAGTCGTAAGTAAAGCAACAGAAACACCCACAAAAACCAAAAAATAAAAAACCAGAAACAACCACCCCAAACCCAAAAACAAAGTGAACAGCAACCACGGATAAACAACACCACCAAACAGACGAAAAACAAACCAACCGCAACACCACAAACACACCAAACGAAACAACACATGTACAGTATATGTGTCTTCTGACTATGATGTGTGCACGGTGGTGTGTGTGTGTGTGCGCACGCACGATTGTGTAGGTGCTGTTCATTAAAATAATATACAATTAGGCATTGAAGTAAATAACATAGTATAATAAAAATAATAAAAAATAAAAATAAAATTAATAACAATAAATCACTACAAAAGCAACAACAAATTCTAACTGCATTGTCCTAATCCACAAAGCAAAATCAATTAAAAAAACAAACCAAAAAACATAATGTTAATAAATATATGAGTTAAAGAGTTAAACAGAAAGTTAAAAGCAGTAAAGCAGAAAATTAAAGCAGTAAAGCAGAAAGTAAAGCAGTAAAACATGGTTAAGAGTTAAAGCATTAAAACATGAGTTAAAGCAGTAAAGCAGTAAACAAAAGCATACTAATCCCCCCTAGGTGTTAAGTAACACCTCTCAAATGATTTACTGATTTACGCTTTAAGGTATGTAATGTTAATGAATATATGTGAGTTAAAACAGTAAAACATATGAGTTAAATGAGTTAAAACATGAGTTAAAGCAGTTAAAGCAGAAAGTTATAACACACCCCAACGTAAACAAGCAGTACTAAAGCAAGAGTAAAGAACGAAAGTTAATAGCAGTAAAACCATGAGTATCCACCTAGCAAGACACAACACACGATATAAAGACCAAGTAAAAATGAGTTTTAAAGCAGTAAGCAGTAAAACAAAGCATTACTAATCCCCCCTTGGTGTTAGTTCCCACCTCTATGATTTACTGATTTACTGCTTTAAGGTATGTAATGTAATGAATATGTGAGTTAAAACAGTAAAACATATGAGTTTAAAGCAGTAAAACATGCGAATTAAAGCAGTAAAGCAGTAAAACAAAAGCATACTAATTCCCCCCTAGATGTTAGTTAGGTAAAAACACCTCTATTGATTTACTATTTTACTGCTTTACTGCTTT
>JABUQX010081021.1:0-22220 GCA_015478945.1 Trachelipus rathkii | reverse complement strand
CATTATTGCTTCGTTCAGTTCGAATGGTGTTATCGTTTTCGCATTTATCGTGTCTTTCGCGTTTTCGGTATATAATATATATATTATATATATATATATATATATATATATATCAAAACTTGTATAATAATGAAAATTAATTTAGGTTAGGTTAGGTTAGGTACCTCGGTAGTCATAGTCACAGTACAGTATCTACAAAAATGCCATACATATATAAAGTGACCATAGTCCCGCTTTTAGGCGGGACAGTCCCGCTTTTTTCGACCCTGTCCCGCTTCTTTAAAATAGAAAAAAATGTCCCGCTTTTTTCTGAGAAGTCCCGCTTTTTCAAGAGATCCCGTTATTTTTCACTTTTCAAATAATTATAATAGTTAATATAAAATTATAAATTAAAAAATAACATAAAAAATAATATAATATATATATATATATATATATATATATATATATATATATATATATATATATATATATATATATATATATATATATATATATATATATATATATATATATCTATATATATATATATATATATATATATATATATATATATATATATATATATATATATACTATATATATATATATATTGAAAAGTAAAGCACGAAAGACTTGATGTCACATTGGGCATGTTTGTTTAATTCTTTTAGCAATGTTCCAAAATACTTTCGTGTAATGTTTCAAACGAGGCTGACACCTATTTCGAAGGATCTAGAAATTAATTACTGCAGAAGGTTTGTGGGCGTACCATACTGAGAGAGAAAATCCAAAGTTTTAGATCTGCGGGTGCGCTAATAAGATTTTACGAAAAACCAACCTTTGAGCCAAAATTTTCTTGTGCTAGAACAAAGTGCGAATCAATTGTTTTAAATGTTTTTGCTCCATATGCTGAGGCAGAACTACGACAACAAATAAAAGATGCCCACTGTGTAACACTTTTAACCGATGAGAGCAATCATGGATACATAAAACTGTTTCCCGTTATGGTTCGTTTCTTCCAGCCATACGTAGGAGTTCAGGTAAAGCTCCTTGACCTTCAATCTCTCCCTTCAGAGACCTCTGACATAGTCGTAAATTATTTAATAGATTTAATTAAAAATTATGATTTACACAAAAAAAGTAGTTGGTTTTTGTGGTGATAACACAAATTGTAATTTTGGGAGCCATGCAAGAAAAGGAGTAAATAACATTTTTAGAAAGCTTCATGGGCAGAGAGTTAATTGGAATAGGATGTTTCGCTCATATTCTGCATAACGCAGTGCAATGTGGTAGCGATTGCCTCCCTGTTGATGTTGAAGCTGTAATTGTAAAAATATATTCGTATTTTTACATTTATACCGTTCGAGTAGAAGAGCTTAAGGAATTTTGCGATTTTTAGTACAAACAGCTCCTTGGATACAGCAAAACAAGATGGCTTTCTTTAATGCCTGCTATCGAAAGTGTTGAAACTCTTTCCTGGACTGAAATCATACTTTGACAGTCAGAACAAATGTCCAGAGGTTTTGAAAATATTTTTTGAAAATCCCCTTGCTGAAATATGGCTTCATTTCCTTCATTCCCAGGCAGCTTCTTTTCACAAAGTTGTTATGAAGATTGAAGGAGACAATATTTCAGCCGTAGAAGTATTGCTAGAAATATCCAATATGAAAGAAACATTACAGTCGAGAAAAGACCATGTGTTTTTACCACATTCGGTTCGAGGGCTACTTAGCAAGCTTGAAGAAGAGGGAGTAAATTCTTCTGAGGTAAAAACCGTAAAGAAAATAGTTGTGGATTTTTATGATACTTGTTTGAAGTACTTGGATCAGTGGTCAGTTACATTTTCAGATTTTGAATTTATGGATTGGATTTCGCTAAGGAAAACCCCAAGTTGGTAACAAATTGAAAAAAAAACAATGGATTTTGCGTCAGAAAAAGAGGTTTTTGACCGCAAGAATGATTCAGATTTGTTTGACGAGTTTACGTGTTCGATCAAATATATAGGCGAGAAAATAGACGAATGGAATGCTTCGAATCTAGTAACAGACAAACGGTGGGTGGAAGTATTTACTTTCCTTAAGAATCGTAATATTTCTCATCAACATTTGTCGGCATTAGTTCAATATATCTTTTCTCTTCCTGGAACAAATGCCTCCACAGAACGTGCGTTTTCTCATGTAAATAAGATCTGGACTTCTGAAAAAACCCAACTCAAACCTCAAACTCTGAAAGGAATTCTTACTACCAAAATAAATTTTGATCAGACATGTATGGAGTTCTACAATTTAATTAAATCGTCTCCAGAACTGCTGAAGAAAATTTCATCTAGCGAAAAATACTATAATATATACTATATATATATATATATATATATATATATACATACTATAAATATATATATATATATATATATATATATATATATATATATATATATATATATATATATATATATTCAAACAGGTAGCGTTGTTAAATTTAACCTATCTATATATATATATATATATATATATATATATATATATATATATATATATATATATATATATATAACTCATATTCACTTTGTGCTTTCTATCTTTATAAATGACATTATGATTTATATATATATATATATATATATATATATATATATATATATATATTCAAACAACAACTTGAAAGCAGTAGCATTACTAAAATTTTACCTATATATATATATATATATATATATATATATATATATATATATATATATATATATATATATATATATTTTTTTTTATATATATATATATATATATATATATATATATATATATATATATATATAAATACTATTTATTATTTAATATAGGTCAGCGTTTAGTATATCCGTCATATATATCTCGAAAACTATTAATGCTACAGTAAAACGGAATACATTGGTGGAATGCTGGTCCAATTTTAGTACGGAAAATGTAAAAAAAAAAAAAAAAAAAAAAAAAAAAAAAAAAAAAAAAAATAATAGCTACAGCAGAAACGGAATACATTTTTGGAATCCTGGTAAAATTTCACATAAGAAAATGTAAAAAAATTAAAAAAAAATAAAAAATTATTGTTAATAATTATAGTAATATGATTAGAAGGCCTATTTAGAGACCTTTTATTGGTTTCTCGTTAAAATAAATAGACTTTCTATTAAAATAAATAGTTTCTATCAAATTTTGCTTTTTTAACTAAAGAACAAGGGTATACCGCACTGATGGCGAGGTCGGGTCTCTCGACACCTTCCGGGAACTACAGGGTGGTTAATTCCCCCTCGGAGAGGGTCTCCGGAACCGCTCTTTGGTATTTGGGTGTCGCGGGGTTCCTCCGCCCCTCCCTACGGGGTATGGAAACGTCCTATGTTCCCCATCGGCTCAACTAGTGTGCCGTATAAAGCATTTTCCTATGTAAAATGTTCCCAGGATTCCAAAAATGTCTCCATTTCATATGTGTGGGCCCACAGACTCTCCTTTTTCTTATTCAAATACTGGACCATATTCATTTTACTGTAGCATCAATAATTAAATATATATGAAACAGATCTCTAAACTTAACCATATATATATATCTTACCAAATATATAAATATATATATATATATATATTTATATATTATATATATATCAATACATATATATATTTCTGATACCGTTGGATAAAGACGTGTTTAAAATAGAAGATTTAGAAAGAAAACAGCTGGGAAAAATTGCGAAAGTGAAGGAAAAATAGAATTTTAGAAAAACAAGCTCTCTTGACGAAGTGAAAATTTTATTACACTAAATGAGAAAATTATTTTATTTTATGATTTTAAAAATTTGAATTGTAGATATAAAATATGAATTGTGATTGATAAATGGATAAAATGTGAAGTGGCATAATTACTATTTTATGTACTTTTTTGGACTCTTAGATTTTTTACTAAGGTTTCTTTTGTTTTACTTGAAGAAGACATTCAAGGATCAAGGATTTCAGTTACATTTAGCAAAGGAATAAAAGCAATAAATAAAATATAAGCAAAAGTGTTGCGGGAAATTTAGCATCAGGATAATATAATCTTTCTGAGGTTATCTACTGTATCATACTTTGTCTACTTGAAAATTCAAATCAAGGTTTTCAGGGCAACTTATTAGAGAAAATTATATTTCATTTGAAATTAGATACTTGTGTAGGAAGAAAATCAACAAGGTAGATTAATAGAAAATTTGAGACCTCTGTGATTAAGAAGAGTGTCTTTAAGTAAGGACCCTCCTGATTTTACTATTAAGGTAGGAAGAGACTTACAAAGGAACGTATACATCGTAATCATTATCGACCTTTGAGAAGAAGAGAAGTTTCTTCAACTATTGTATTTACAAAATTCGTAAACAAAAACATTAAGTTAAGATTTATTAATATTTTTTATATAATTTTAGGGTATTTTAGGGTGTGTTTGTTTGAGCGGGGTTTGGAGCTTGAGGTATTGGGAAGTGCCTCAGGTTGTGGGATCCCAGTAAACGTGCAGCCTAATTTAGTGTGGGAATAGAAGAAAGTAGAGTGGTGAATAAGAGGGTCAGGATTAAGGAGAGTAAGGGAGAGTAAAGAGATAGGATGGGCAAAAGAGAGTAGATTAGAGTGGGTTGTATGAATGTGAGAGGGATAAATGAGGATCTGAAAAGGGAAGAAGTGGGGTTAATGTTTGAAGAAAAAAGGTTGGATGTGTTAGGGTTGACAGAAACTAAGCTGAAAGGATAGAAGGAGATGGTCTTTGGAAAATTTAAGGGTAGGATTTCGGGGGTGAACGAGAGAGTGAGGGCGAGGGAAGGGGTAGGAATAGTTATGAGGAAAGAGGTGTGGGATAAGGTAAAAGTGTGCAAATAGGTGAACTCGAGAATAATGTGGGTTAAAGTGAAATTTGGGGGGAAATGTGGGTTTTTATATGCGCGTATGCACCAGTAAATGGAGCGAGGGAGGAGGAGAGAGAAAGATTTTGGAGTGAGTTGAATGATTGTTGGGAAAGTTTCGGGGTTAATGATAAAATTTGTTTATTAGGAGATTTGAATGCAGGAGTGGGAAGAGAGGAGATGGGGAGAATTATAGGTCCATTTGGGGTAGGGGAAAGGAATGTTAATGGAGAAAGTCTGTTAGAGTTATGTGTTGATAGAAGATTGATAGTTGGAAATACGTGGTTCAAGAAAAGTGAAAATCATAAGTATACATGGAAGAGTGAGATAACGGGGGGGAGGGCGTTACTGGATTATGTGTGTATAAATAGATAGGATAGAGGCAGATTACTGGATGTAAATGTATTCAGAGGGGCAGGTAGGGGGTTATCTGATCACTATTTGGTGGTTGCTAGGTTAAGGGTAGGGGGAGAGGTAACGGTTAGAGAAAGAGAAAGTAAAAAGAAGAAAATAGAAGTCATTAAGGTGGAAAAATTAGATGAGACATTGTGTAAGAGCGAGTTTAGGAGGGGTATGGAGGATAGGTGGAGGGACGTGAGAGGGACGGAAATTAGGGATGTGGAGGAGGAGTGGAAGAGATTTAAAGAGACAATTTGTGAAGAGGCCAGAAGGATATGTGGAGTAAAAAAGGTGGGAGCAAGTAGAAGGAAAGGAAGTGAATGGTGGAATGAGGAGGTGAAAGATTTGGTGAAAAAGAAAAAAGAGGTCTATGTGAAATGGTTGGGGAATAGGAGAAGGGAAAGCTGGGAGGAATATAGAAGGGTTAGAGTGGAAGCAAAGAGGGCAGTGGAGAGGGCGAAGAGAAATGCAAATAATGAATGGTGTAGAAAAGTGACAGAAAATTTTGAAACAGGAAGCAAAATATTCTGGAAAGAAGTAAATATAAAAAGAAAGAAGAGGGAGGGGTTAGGGGAGAGGGTTAAGGGAGGGGATGGGGAATGGATAGGAGGGGAAGATGGAGTGAGGAAAAGATGGGGGGAATATTTTAGAGGATTATTGAATGAATTGGGTGGAAGAGATGAGGAGGTTCAAGAGGTTGGGGGGTGAAGAGGGACAGGAAGGAGATATGGAAATACAAATGGAAGAAATTATTAGGGCGATAACTAAAGGAAAAAAAGGAAAGTCCACAGGTCTAGATGGTGTGAGTATGGAAATGTTACAGATGGGAGGCAGAGGGGTGGAGGAATGGCTGTACAGGTTATATAATTTATGTTGGAGGAAGGAAGAGGTTCCACAGGATTGGGAGGATGGTTGTTTGGTTCCCCTGTATAAAGGGAAAGGGGATAGGATGGAGTGTGGTAATTATAGAGGTATTTGTCTTTTGAGTGTAGTAGGGAAGGTGTATGGGAGAATACTAATTGAGAGGGTGAGAGATTTAACGGAAGAGAGAATGGGGGAAGAACAAGGAGGATTTAGGATGGGAAGGGGGTGTGTGGATCAAGTGTTCACAATGAAGATGCTTGTGGAGAAAGGTATAGAAAGGAAAGGGAAGGTGTATGGGTGTTTTTTAGATCTGGAGAAAGCATATGATAGAGTGAAGAGGGGTGAATTATGGAGGGTGCTGGAGGAACATGGAGTAGGGGGTAAATTAGGTAAAGGTATTAGGGCCTTTTATAGAAATAGCAGAATGTGTGTGAGAGTATTAGGAGGGGAGAGTGAGATGTTTAGAGTGGAGAGAGGGTTGAGACAAGGATGTGTGATGTCACCGTGGCTTTTCAATTTATTTATGGAGAGTGTCTGCAGAGGAATGATGAGGGAGGGGAGAGGGGTGGAATTGATGGATAGGGGTGATAGATGGGAAGTGAACATGATACTATTTGCGGATGATACTACCTTGGTGGCGAAGGATTCAGAAGGGTTGTAGTATTTGGTGAAGGAGTTTGAGAGAGTGTGTGGACTAAAGGGTCTTAAGATAAATCCAGTTAAGAGTAAAGTGTTAGTGTTTGAGGAGGAGGAAACAGATGAGGGGATGGGGTTAGAGATTAGTGTAGGAGGTGTAGTACTGGAAGAAGTAAAGGTTTTCAGATATTTAGGGATGGATTTGGGTAAGGAAGGAGGGATGAAGGAAGAGATAGATCATAGAGTAGGAGAAGGAATGAGAGCATTGAGTGGTTTGAGGGAATTATGGAAAGGGGGGATTTATCACATAAACTCAAGATAAGTATGTTTGAAAAAATTTGTGTTCCAGCGGTACTATATGGGTGTGAAACATGGGGGTTGAATGCTAGGTCCAAGAAGAAGTTGGAAGTGTTTGAGATGAAAGGGCTGAGAGCGGTTTGTGGGGTTAGTAAAAGAGAGAGGATTAGGAATAGGGTAATAAAAGAGAGATGTGATTGGAAGAATGGTTTGGTGAGAAGAGCGGAGTAGGGAATGTTAAGATGGTTTGGACATCTGGAGAGAATGGAGGAACAGAGGGTGGTTAGGAGAGTTTGGGAGGCGGAGGGGATAGGAAGGAGAGGAAGGGGGAGACCAAGAAGAAGATGGATGGATGGAATAAAGGAAATGTTGGAGGAGAGAGGGATGAGGGTGGAGGAAGGTAGGGTGTTGGCGAGAGATAGAATGGAATGGAGGAGGTGGGTGAGGGCGAGATGAAGGAAATAGGGAAGCTGCACGTACCACTACCCCGCTTATGTGCTAAATAAAATAATAATAATAATAAAAAAAAATATATAAATATATATATATATATATATATATATATATATATATATATATATATATATATATATATATATATATATATATATATATATATATATATATATATATATATATATATATATATATATATATATATACAAAGTGTGCTGATTTTAACAAATTTAAATATTTTATATATATATATATATATTATATATATATATATATATATATATATATATATATATATATATATATATATATATATATATATATATATATATATATATATATATATATATATATATATATATATATATATATATATATATATAATTAATTAAATTTTTAATTTATTTTTAAACATATATATATATATATATATATATATATATATATATATATATATATATATATATATATATATATATATATATACATATATATATATATATATATATATATATATATATATATATATAAATAAATATACCTCTGAGTATTTTATTTCTATGAATTTGATTACAGGTTATTGTAATTTATATATATATATATATATATATATATATATATATATATATATATATATATATATATATATATATATATATATATATATATATATATATATATATATATATATATATATATATATATCTCTATATATAACTCCATGATAACATTCCAATTTAACGGCATGTGCGCAGAAGTCAAATATAAAGGTAGAACGAAAAATCTTTACAATTAGCTTTGCGCAGTGGCAGTATCGTAACCAATGAGGTTTAACCGAGGTGCGATTATTGCTAGTTGAAAACTTTAACCAATACCCCGCCTAGCTGTTGTGAAATACCAACAGTGATGGCAATTTGTGAACGTCCTTGACAGGACCAATTAAATAGCAATATTCAAGAAGTACATAGGACAGGCATTTATTACCATCATCACCCGGCAATTTGTGAATGTCCTTGAAAGGACCAATATTAACTGCTATACTTCAAATATTTAGGACAAGCATGTACTGCGGTCCCACCTGATACTAATGATGGGAAACTCCATAAAGATAGTTTTTATAGCTAGCTCCTTAATATCGTGTAATCCACGTACTTATTCCTAAGACAATTGGAATTCAAAGATGTCCATTTCGAAATGATGTGTTTGAAACGAATAAGATGTAAATAAAAAAATAAAAAATTGTGTACTCTATTTTAAACTATATTTCAAAAGTGTGTGTATATATATATATATATATATTTATATTTAAATATATATATATATATATATATATATATATATATATATATATATATATATATATATATATATATATATATATATATATATATATATATATATATCATATTACGACCTCATACTATTTATATATATATATATATATATATATATATATATATATATATATATATATATATATATATACTACTATATATATATATATATATATATATTTATATATATATATACTACATATATATATATATATATATATATATAAAAAATTGTGTACTCTATTTTAAACTATATTTCAAAAGTGTGTGTATAAATATTTACTTTTATATGTAAATTTATTCTAGTTAACTTATTTTTAAAAGTGTCGCTGCTACTATATGCTCTACTTTTTAAAAACTGTATCGCATTCTGTTAGTGGTGTTACCCCCACCACAATCTTGGACTGACTTTTTCAAATTAATTTTGAAACTGACACACTTAAAATAAAATTAAAAATCATAGTACACTGCTTTTGCATTAGACAAACTTTACACGAAGGACGGGGAAATGAAGTAATAAACAGTCATCAATGATCACGAGTTAAACATAACACTGGATATTGATTTCTATTGGCTTTTATAATTATTCCATTAGCCAACAGAGTAAGCCGATATAAAATGTTTTCTTTAGAACAAATAAAAGTTACTGAAAACAAGATTGAGCAGATCATATATAAACATGGGCGTAGGCAGGGGGGCAGGGGGGGGGCACTTGCCCCCCCGTAAATCTTAGCGAAATAAAAAAACTGATCCTTATATGTTTGCCAGACGACTTTTTTAAGGGTTTATTAGTAGAAAAACTGAAGGAGTAATTACTAACGTATTATAAACTTTCATTTTTCTTATAGTTTTAAAGTTTTCCTTTTCATATTGGTTTGAAGTCAACTAACTGGCTGTTGTGCTTCCTGGCCAAGGTGAACCTTACACTGTACGATTTACCATAATGGGGGTCCGTCGCCGTCCTATGATTGTCTAGGGTGATATTTCTGGTATCTGTACGAGCTACTCACTATATTTAATGGTGATACAAGAGGGCAGAGTTAAAGGCTGGCTTTCTTTTGACGTTTTATAGTTCTCCTACTGCTTTTTCTTTTCCATGCTGCTGATACACCTTACCCCCCAAATCTTGGGCCCCAAAGAAGGAAAAGGTGGGAAAAGAAGATATATAATTATAAAATATATAGATATAAGGTATGACCGCAGATTGTTTTATACATAATATAGAGTAAGTAAGCCATAGAGGTGATAATTTACAAACTGACTTGCGGAGCAAAAGAAAAGATAGCCATTACGTCTGATGTTGAACTCTGGATCGATTGGAAACGGGAAAGCAACTAAATCAGTGCTGAAGGACAGAGAAGTGAATTAGGAGAGAGAAGATGAGAGAATTTATGACATAATAAAGAAGAGGATAGAGAATTATATAGTATAGAGTATATATAGAGAGATAGAAAGAAAATATAAGAACGAGAGAGAGAGAGATAAAAGAGATAGTCATGCTACAGTAACGCTCCCAAAATTGTACTCCATATAAGCACGCTCTGACAACAGATGTATATGAGAGACTCTCACATTATGAGTCCGTTCTCTCTGGAGCCCGGCAAGAGAGAGAGAGAGAGCAGAAGATCGAGAGATATCTCAAACGCACACACCTGCAGAACGAGGCTCCAACACATGCGTTACACTATAACCGAACACACACCTCGTCCGCACTCGGAGTGGATGAATACCGATAACAGATGAGACAGAATATAATAGATGAAAGAACACGACGAGAGATAGAGATATGGTAATCACTGACGCTATGATAGAAAGAAGTAGAAAGATCGGAGAAAGAGGATATAAAATATCAAGATGAGACCGATTAAGAAGATAAGAAGATGAGAAGAGAAGAAAGAAGAAGAAAAGAGAGACGGAGACGAAAGAGATAAAAGAATGAAAATAGAGAGAGAGAGAAGAACTGAATTTCCCTATTGTTTAAGAGATGAAATACGAAGCAAGAGAGAAGAGAGATAGAGAAAGAGGTAGAAGAATAAAAGGAGAGAAGAAGAAGAGAAAGATAAGAGAGAGAGAAGAGAAGATGGAAGAGGAGAAAGAGAAAATAAGAGAAAGAGAGAAATAGAGAGATATATAAATGATCAAACAATAAAGTAATATTGAAAAGCATAGATTACGAGATGATAAATTATAATGTGAAATATCTTTATAAACTCTCAACGAAATGAAGACTGATGATATAAGAGTACGTATCTCAATCAATAACTGAAGTAAGCCTCATTTAAGGAGAGCATAGTTCTATAATAATAACAATAACAAATCCTTGAAATGTGGGTCCCCTCTATACCATCTAATCCTTATATGATTTTCTAAACAGTAGCACAAACTGATTCCACTATTTGAGTCTGGAAGCGGGAGCCAATCATTCAGGCATTCTCAACATATGTACAACTGACGAGTCACGCTATCTTTAAAAAGTGATTGAAAAGACAATACGAATTAGCCCCCATATTTAATACAAATCGTTCGCACAGGAATATTTTTCTTCCCTCAACCACTATTTTCTCGGTTGCTAAACTTGAACTGCCATATTGTATTTCAACATATATCATGCAATACTTTCCCTAGCTTCAATGTCATAAAAAGAATCCACACGTTATCTTCTTTCATTAATTAAAGAATACTAATACTATATAAGAATCTCGCAACGAAAACCCACACACTTTAATAAAAATTCTCTTTAATAATGTTTAATAACATTAATTGATACATAATAATTCTGAATCTTGAACTTTTAGCAATGTAATAATATATTTATCATATCGTAAATCTTTGAATTCTTGCTAACCACTAATAATTAGTAGTATTGAAGAAACTCTAGACTGTGAAAGTAAATATAGCATTTTCTCAGTCAATAAGTTTAGTAAATAACATAATAGTGGAAAAAGTGAACTAGACACTAAATGTTCTACTAGGAGTACGATATCAAAAACTTGCGGTTTAGTCCGAAAGTGAAAATTAAATTCACTAAATGTGTAGTGAAGCCAAGTTTGAGTTAATAGTTATAACACTCTCCGTTTTTAAAATAACCAGTGTTTTCAAAAATATTATTAGGCTATTTTCGTTTTTTCCCCTTTATCATCTGAAAATTTTACATATAGATACTGTTTTTCGTAACTGCCCTAATCTCACATATTATTCTAATCGCGAGTTCACGTAATACCTGGACCCATAAATATTACCTCTGGCTAGTATCAAATTTTTTTTTAAGTTGCCTACAAAAAACATATGTGAAACAAGTATTTCTGTGAGTTATACGAAGTGAGAAAAATATGATCAACTAACGTATCTTACCTATATCTCCACTTGAACTTGGCTTAATTTCTCAATCTCCTGCTTAAAGTAAAACAATAAATCATTTAATACAAGAAGATTGGATACTGTTCGAGAAAAGCTAAAGCAACAGGTCTGAGCCTAATTCTTCCAAACTGAATAATGAGTGCTCCCTTATTCCTAAAACATACAATTACTGAAGATTCTTATATGGTAACCAATGCCCATGCAAATGAAACTAATTTGCATACTTAACAGATCGTTATATAGAAAGACAGACATCCATCGTATTGCTAAAAAATAAACTCATTCCTATTACAACACCTATCTGTGTGTAAAAGAGAAATCTTCTTTATATCACACAATCCTTTAATACTTCGCTTCATAACACTATGTATAGGTTGTCTGAGTTGAAAATTCTCCACTAAAGGCCAAAATCTCTTCGGACCTTTATTTTCCTCTAACTCAACCTGGACGATTCTGCCTCCCTTTCATCTCCTCTTCTCCTCTCAAGGGTAACTGTCTATTGCCTATTGCCTTGATTATTAAATCAATTTCATCCATGATTTTAAATTAATGATAGTTTACCTAAATATTATTATTAACACGTGACTCAGGTAAGCGAGTTAGTTTGTTACTAATACTATAGATAGCGGTACATGCCATTATCCTTTACCACTCGGAATAAGTTTAATATTGAAAGATGTGTATCTAATCGTGCTAATTCATCCTACCCCCTTACCCGCTTTTACACCCTTTATATATATAATTATATCTACCCTAATATGTAACCATCCCAAACCGGTAACGGCTATCACCTACTTATAACCTCCTTAGTGATTGTAATGATTATGCGCCACCCTGACATTTCCCATGCTGAAACATCTCACCATATTTTCCTTCAAACAAAAGGAAAATGGAACCCAAGCGTACCTTAAGTACGAATGAGGAAGTCAAAACAATGTGGACGATATAACACGTTCATCTCTTTACAATAAGTCTTAATCTTTATCTTTGCTAGGATTCTATCTAAGAATCTTTGAACCACAGATTCAGCTTAGCTTCATCAACCTACTTCAAACATTATCTAAATACCCCGAATCAATCTTGGTACAATTCTTAGATATCATGTTTTCCTACATCTTCCATTTTGCCGATCCCGATCGACCATTTAAACAAGGAACATATATCTCGCTGCTTCCGTGTATTGGTATCCCTAACTAAAGCGCAACTAATACTTTCCTATAATACACCTTATATATGCAATCTCATTAGTAACTCGTGGCCTTTAACCGACCACCTCCTTAAGGATTTCTGCCAGTATGTTGTTAATTCTCTAAAATAAAGTGAACAGTCGCTTTTATAATTATCCAAATATGAGCAAACAAAAATGACGAGAAGAAATTAAAAACTTACATTAAATATTGGCACTCAGCTACCTAAACATGCTCTCAAGCCCCTCCTTTGGTGTTCCTCCCTCTCTTAATATTCAACGTTTATGTTCTTAGTCCATTCTTTAACTCAACAAATATCACGAGTTCTAACATGGAATGACACGACTTAGTTGAGTTGTTAATAACTGTGTTGCTCTCATCCCTAACTGCACTTTTCTCGTAATTCTGTTCTCCTCTCGAGAATTATGTATAGTTATATCCTCCAGGTTCTCGTTCCTTATTCTCTGGAGGTGATAAAAGTCTGGAATGGTTGCCCGAGAAGTTGATTTTTCTCACTACGAGCTGCAAAGCACAGGTTGCAATATTCTCTAGATCTTTTGCACAGCGTCCATAAAATACAGGATCCTGGTTTACTGTTGCACTTCATCACACTTATATCTTCTCTTTTTTCAACCCTTGTTCTTTCCTCTTCTCTTTTCATTTTCTAGAACTTCTGTTCTCTTGCCTTCTCTTTTATATGTATCTCGTATTCTCTTTTCTATTCATCCCTCCTCGATCTGATCGCAGGCTTCTTTAGAACATTTTTCCGGTGGATCGTCTAACCTTGTTGAAAATTCAACTTTTTAAAAACTTCAATGTACTCTCATCAATCTTAATTAGACTATCCTTCTCTAAATCACAACTTTTTATTCGTAATAACTCTTCTTCACTTTTGATCTCCTTTCCCCGACATTCTCTCGAGTCCTTTCCTGCTTGACAATAAATAAATAAGTCATTATGCACTGGCCTCTCTCTTAGAACCAAAATAAAACACACAATAAAAATTAAATCGTGTTTCACTATGATAATTGATAACCAACGCACTGCCCGTTATTTGCTTTAAAGCTTATAGAGACCACATACCAAAAAAGAAACCACTCCCTCGTTGAAGTTTCCTTGCGTCTAGCGTGACTTGCCGCATATCTTTCTCGTTCCTCTTACCACCGATAATAACATTAATTCAGTTCCCTTATAACAATAGTGAGAGTGCACTCATCCCCTTGTATAGTACTGCTCTTCATAGGCTCACCATATGTTGCGCGGCCTCAAGGTCTTATTAACCACCCTTCTTTATGTCTCAGTTAGGCGGTCGAGTCCAAAAGGCCACCAAGAGAAGAAAACATTATAACCTGCGTCCTTATTCCTATTAGTTGTCTCTCTAGAGCCCTCTAATCAGTGTACCTAACTCACCATCCTCATAAAATATTCTTGATTTATGTTTCTCCTATATCTCTTTTAATACCGTATACCGTGTAAGCCCGGCATATTGCTCCTAGAAAGAATAACTTTCCCTAAGCAGTCCCTGGCGACCGTTCGCCAAACAACCCTAGTTAGAGTAGCTATATATTCGTGTCAATACTACTTGCGTTTCGTCGCGTGTCCGGCGCCAAAGCACAGAGTATTTTCGTGTTTAATTCATCCTAATGGCATCAGGTGTACCAAGATAGTTCTCCCTCGCAGCAATTAGATCTACCAACTTGTTTCTCCTATCTTCTCGCGTTATGAGATGGAAATTTCTACTCCATCTTCCTGTGTTCTATATCCTTAAGGATTTATCTCAAATGATGACCCGACGTCCATAATGAGACAAGCGCGTCTGTGCTCAAATCTTGCTGGTTTAAATCAATTTCTTATAATTTATTAATTTTATATATTTTCTTTCTTTGGTTTTCATTAATATTGTGCGTGGATAAACATGTATACGTAAGAATGTGTGCGTATAAGTAATCGCACATAAAGACTTTTCTTGCTTTCAAATGACTTCATAAAGACGTTATGGCACACAGTTAAATGCCTAAACACGGCGTGGCAATCTTAAAGCTAAAATTACTTTCCATAAAGTTATTTAAAGTATAAACTATTTTTAAAATCTCTTTATAGATAACCAGAATAAATTAATGAAACCAAATATAAGTTATCAGTTATGGATAACGTAATCCAAAAACCAACTGATAACTATAGTTTAAAAAGTTAAGTTTTTTTGCTTAAGTCAATTTAATTTAATAAAAATTAAAATAATAGAATACCTTTCAGAACATGACAAATATAATTACATAAAAATCCCTTCGTCAAAACCTCAAAAAAAATAAAAACACTCTTCAAAAGTAATCATCATTTCTTGGTTCAGTATTAAAATTTGAATATAATTTATAAATATTTGTCCTGCATTACTAGCATTTACATATACATATGTTTCTAAGTTCTTAACTAAACATTTAATTTAGTATCATCTTTCTCGGTTCTATATTAAACTTTCAATTAACTTTCATCTTTCGTTTTTTTATATTAAATTTTAAATTTACTTTAATTTCAAACGTTCAATTTGCTTTCATCTTTATTGGTATTATATATTAAATTTCAATAAACTATCATCTTTTTTTATTCTATTTTAAATTTCTAATTTACGTTAAAACTTGTTTGTTCTTTATTACTCACTTTTTTAAATTTACTTTCATGTTTCTTAACACTTATCAATAATACATCTAATTTCTATTGGACCTGAAAAACGCTAATGGTAATAATATAGAAATAAATAACATATTCAATAAGAATATGGAAATTTTGTAATAGTCGATGGGATCAAGCTTCATAAAGCATGATTGGAATTAATTTATCAAAATAATTTTACTTCTCATTACATACGTTTAAATAAATTTTATTTATAATGAATTAAATTAACTTAAAAAAGTAATGTTAATAAGAGACGGAAAAAAACTAAAAAAAATTTTCTCCACCCGACTATTATAACAGACGGAAAAAAAACAATGCGTAATTAGAATATTGGTTTCTCGATGGGATAGCTTTTAATTCCTCATTGTGTTACATCACATCACCAAACGTGATTGTACGAAACCAGTAATTTCCTTTACTATTCCCTCCTTGCCTATCTTATCTTCTATCATCCGTTTCCCCCCGCCCAAGACGGGGTGACAGGGCTGTCCATGCATCCCCGTGATACCAGAAAGCCCGCACCTCTATGTATAGAGGGATAGAATGTTTGCAATTTTATTTAGACTTGCGATCAGGGTTTCCGACATAAAGTAAATAATCCACACAAACATAAACTCAATAAAAAAACCCGAAAAAAACATCTCGTCCTCGCTCATGTTTAGTACCTAAAGCCACTGCTATTAGTGAGAATCGTTCACACGACAGAAACCACCTGAGTTCATGGGAACCCACGGACCTCACTATGTAAATCGTCAATGTAAGGTTCATCCCTTGCCCTGGGCCACAAAACATGCCCCCTCAAAAAAAACCGACATTCACTCCTATTATGCACTTTTATTCGCCCTCTGCCAAACTCACACTTTCTTTCCTTCAGACATTCGTCACCGACTCAATCCACTTCTCTTCGGTCTCCCAACCTGTCGCTTCCCAACACCTCGCCACTCATAATCCGCTTAACAACCACTATATTACATCCTTTCACATGACAAAACCATTCAACATGACTTTCATCTTATCTCATTACCCTTCTTCACGACCACACAACTCTCTATACGTTCATTCTTCTAATTTATCAATGCTTCTCACACCTAGCTGCCCCTAAGATTGTCCATATCTACATATACATCTTTATTTCAGGACATAGTCTCACTAATATACAGATAACAAACAGTAAGCAAAAAATACCCTCATGTAAAGACCAGCGCAAACTCAAACACTTATCCCAAGTTTTCCCAACCATACCCGAATTTTATATAGTCCACCTACAAGAACCTACATAACTCTTTTATCCATTCAACCTCAATATCTTAATAATAAATTTTCTTATGAATCACCTTACTCATTCTCTATATTTTCTATTCAAATCCCACCGAATATATCATCTGCCTCGATATTAGGACCATCACCCAACAAACTAGCCTGAATACAAATATATAATCTCCCAACCAGTGTCAAATATAACCATCAACTTTGAAAAAAATTGTATTTTTTTAAACTTTCGTTATAAAATGAAAAATTTAGAAAACCATTTAAATTATTTTTCAGTACCAAAGTGTAAACACTCGAGTATGTTAGCTTTGAGCTGGCAAAGTAAATTTTGCGAAAATGCCGGTTCTATGCAAACACAACAAAACCGCGCCAGGACCTAATAACTTATACATAAACCCTCAACTCACCTGAAGAACTGGTCCCTCCGACTCCATTAACAATACAAACAATTGATGTCTTCTTGATGCGTTAACATTATACTTCAAGCCTCGTGATGCCTTTCAACGATCACACACCACTTCCTCTTTCGCCTGACTCTATAACTTTATCTCACTATTCATACCAAATCCTCTCTTAAATTCTTTCACCACAGACTTACCTTCAACAAAAACTAAAATTACACAAAAAAAAATCAAAATTTACAAAATATCAAAAAGGGTTTGAGGTAGAGGAACCTTTATTTAAGATTTGCTCAAATAAATTTTTTAAAAAAACAACATAGTAATTTTTTCTATAATTTAACCAAACACACCACACGCTATGCTTTTTCAATATAAACAGTTACACACCACTCATCTATGGTATACAAATCTGGATATACCAGAAAGGAGATTGAATCGAACAACACCACAACCCCATGTCCAATTCCACTAATATATATTATTACACTATATCTTACAATTTAATCTCCAAATCACCATTATCTGAGCAACCAAATAATAATCTCTCCTTAATACCCAACCGCATTTACTACTATCCTGTATACGCAATATCTATTATCCATGATATATATGATTCTGAACTCTTATTACAGATAAAGTTCATAACGCAACACAAACATCCATTATATCACCTAAAACACCTAACTGACCACATGGTGAACCTGAGAAGAGAAGAACCTTACAGGTAATAATGCGTGGTAGTGCTAAAAAAAACGTATAAAACCTAAACCAACATATGACTCTTCTCCCCCTCATTTTTTCCACCTCCCATCACCTTCTGTAATCCCCAATGTGAAAGTGACGTTCTGCCCACCCACTCACACTACGGCTCACCTCTTACTCTCCCTAAAACGCACCTTGTTCTCTACTAATATCCTTCATGCACTCGTTCACGACCTGCAACCACTTTTTCAGAACTACAAAAAAACTTTTATATTATAAAAAGAAAATCATACATTATTATTTTTTTTTGTGCTTATTGCCTATACCTTCCCATACTATAATTCAACCTCAATTAAAACTTGAAGTTCCATTTTCTACGTTCCCCTTTTCGTCTTTATACCTCTATCTAAAATAATAAAAAAAAAGAGATATTTCCTCAAAACTAGTTGACCACGTAGTCTCTGCAATCCGCATTGGGAAGAAAGCGTATACCCTCCATAAACGCATTTTTACACACAACTTCCAAAAAATCCAATCAATCCACCATCTCGCCTCCTTCCTTGATCATTTCACCCAGTAAAGTTATTATACTGGCAGAAGCAGATTCCAACAACTTGTCTATATTCCATACTATTTATATCCCTCTCTTCAACTTCGTCTCACCCTCGCACCCTCAATGAAAAACCTCATTCCCCCAATAAATATTCATAAATTACCGTCATTAGTGAGAAACCAAAACCAGATTAACATCTATATCAATAATATACACCTTCATTTATCAATTATTTTAATAACTATTATGCTAGTAATTTATCGTGAAAATAGTCATGTATTCTTCCAACACTCCTTACACTTACCATTTCATCATGACCCCTGTTAACAAAAAGCAACCTATCCCTATTATATAAATTTAATCTTATAAAGACATGAATTACCTTTAATATTATTATTAAAATTAATCTATACTCTTATTATAATATAATTTATCCCCTTATAAGTTAAACTATCCCACACTCTTACTTGACATTGTGATCTATTCATGTTCCCCTTATTTAAATTCCACCTTCTCTAAAATAAGTTAATAATAATCCGATCTTACAAATGAATAATTTAATATAACAGCATTTATGGATATTAAACTATAAGTTCGGATTATTGATATGTGTGAAATGACATCCTATCTATAATAGTATAAATACATAGAACTACCATACTGCGAAAGAGTTTAGGACACCTTTACAGTATAAAACACACAAAGTACCTCACTCATCTAGAATCTCTCTATAGAAGCTAATAATCAATACCACTCTTTAAAAGAACATATGTACCATTACCCTTAAACAGATATCTAAATAGCGAAAACCAGCGGCCTGGCAAGCCACCTACACAAATTAGATGAAGTTCATAGAAACATAATATTCTCAAATATGAGGGGATCTTTCAAGAAATCTCTCTTAGTTTAGAGAAGTCAGTAAATATAAGTTGCCCCAAACACCCAGTCGGAAGTTAATCTAATCCCTACAATTAATGAAGTCACACAGCACAGAGAGAACCACAAAAGTTAAGATCTGCTTCTGGATCCATGCCCTATGTGCGGCTACTAATAATGTAGTCATTAAACTCCTCCTCCAATAATAAGTGGAGTATAAACTCTATCCCTATTTTGTAAAACTCCTCCAATAAATCAATCAACATATTACATAAAATATAATAAAGCCTTGTATACAGGCATATGGTACTCCAATAATTATAAAATTTTGAAATCTTTATAACTAGTTAAAGTGTAAAATGTTGTTTTTTATTTCATTCAAATAAACATCTCATGAGCGTAATAAACCTTCGGTTTAAAATTGAAATTGGATAATATTTTACAAAGTAATTGCTTCTTTCTCGTAGTCTATGCATTAGTTCTCACGAATAGAAATCCACACATTTTATGAAAAACTAGATTAATTCCTACAACATAATTATTCTTTTACACACGCAAATATTTTTTATTATAATTTTAAATTGTTATTTACTGAGTACCTATGTAATTTAATTTTAACTTAGGAGTATAACATTTTCAAAAATGTATATAACGTAACTATTCAATACTTCAATTTTATATTTATAAAGTTTTAGAGTGCTACCTATAGAATATTAGTTAAAATCAAATAAATATATTTAACAAAAAGATACTATCATATAATATAATATTCACTGATAACTGTAGCACATTTTAAAATACATGAGCCTTTGAAGATATTTCAGAATTTTGATGACCATCTCGATAATGAAAAATAATTGTTAAAATACTTATAATAATATAAATAATCATTTAGTTATTGAAATACTTAATAATGTAAATTAATAACTCAATTCTTGTTTTATTTGCAGCAAAACACTGTAAATAAAATATTATTTTTTTCTTTTGTTAGGCCTAGTTAAAGCTCAACTTCCATGGATATTATTACACATTCCTTGCTTCGATTTTCAAAAAATTATTATTTATAATCTGCTTCTGTGCTTTTACCTTTCGCAAATCTGAAAAAGTTCTTATCACGCACAAACATATATTTCCCTTTAGTACGGCTACTCAACCTCACAGTATTTTAACGATATTTATAGTACACCCAAACAATAACAATAGCAAAAAATACTCTAATTATAAAAAAAGAGTCTTCTGAAGCAATCCATTCTAAAAATTCGATTCACGCTCCCATTTCCGATGAGAAGTCAAAGAATTTGATAGTTAGTCCTTTATGTGCCGACAAAGTTGTTAGTGTGAGGTAAGCATGACTCTACTACAAATCGGTCATACACACACTTCACTCACTCATGGTTCCTACTACATGTCATGTTGAGGGAGAAACTCCCTTTCCCCCCTCACACACATACACACACCCCTAATCTTTGTTTTGTCAGTCTCAAGTTTTCATTTTGGATTTACTATTTCCTGGTTAGATGTATTGATTTAATGGGCTCTTAGAGATAAGTTCATCCCTGTTTTACAGAACATTCCCTATGAAGACCATGCTTCACATATACTATCAGAATCCCAGTTTTTCTCTCATCTTATTTTACCTTTTTTTTTTTTTTACGAGAATTATACATTTTTCATAAGATATGACATACTGGAGTCATCTATTAGTTACGTTAAGTATAGGTGTTGCCCTTGGTAGTTGATCTCCACCCAATTACAGCCACCTCCTAGTGTGCAGTAACAGCACCTGTACACACTTAAAAAAATTACTTTATCTTAATCATTTTTACAGTCTAAGGATAGAAGTAACTCTAGCATAAAATCCTAAAAATATGTCTTCTTCAGATTCCTTGATGATTTATGACCATTCAGCACTACACATTGTCTTCTATCAATCAAGAATTATTGATTTCTCTACAAACCATTTCTCTAATACCACATTGAAATTAGCAGTGTTTCAGCCTACCATGTCTAACTAGTGTCCTATTGGAATCCAAATATATAGCATCATCTGATTTACCTTTGTAAACACATTTAGTAGTATGAAGCAGAAATCCTATAGTTTGTCTGAGATCCTTCCCTAACACTATGTTGATATCCTTACGCCATGTTACATCAGCATAATTCATAAAACTACTAATACGGTATGACAGATACTAACAAACTTACCAATGATAATTACCCAAATCCCTTTACTTTCCCATTTATATATTATAAAATAAAAAGTAAACAAATAAATTGGAAATTAACAAATAAAACCATTTTAACGGCATAAAATATAGAACGCTTAGTGTTTGTTATTTTCATGTCCTGTTA
>JABUQX010081020.1:0-27021 GCA_015478945.1 Trachelipus rathkii | reverse complement strand
GATTCCGTCCACTCTAACCATAAAATAAATTAAAAAAAAATAATTTTCTGCTCATTTAATAGCCACGCGGTGTCTACAAGTTTTATTTAGATCATCTTTATTCTAGAAAGTTTTATATTTTTAAAATGTTTATAAATTGGGTACAAAAATCATCAACTCGTATTTATAATTGAGAGAAAATACTGGGTTTTTTTAACGCTTCGTATAAAATTGAAAATTATCGGATGTCGTTTTAATTATTTTTTCAGTGTTATACAGTTGAGTATGTAGCTTTAAACCGGCAAAGTAAATTTTTGATTCCACGTATAGTGTCGCAAATCAACGGTGCCCTAACTTGGTACCGATTCACCCCGCCGCAAAAGTTGATGATGGGTGAAGCGAGGACCACCTTATCACTCCAATATTCATTATTGACATTTTTATTTTATAATTATTTAATATAATAAAAAGTTTTTATTATATGTGAAAATTAAAATAAAAAATGAACTTTAATATAAAAAAAGACGAATTCAAATGTGTCAAATTTTGAGTGAGAGAGGTGGTCGGACCACCTTCTATGTCTTTATTCCTTATTTTATTTATGCATTAATGCTTTTATATATTACTAGCGAATTTTAATATGATAATAATTTTATATTAAGTAAAAATTTAATGATAAATTGATCTATATGTAAAAGACGATATATAATTTGACAAGCCTGAGTTATTCCTAACCGAGTTCACCCCTCCACGGGGCTTTGAAGGAGCTTTATAAAACTTTAATAAACGTTTATTATATCCTTTGTTCAAATTTTTTGTGTGCCTATTACCTACTATATGGCCTTGAATTCAGAAAAAAATTTCCAAGTGATTAGGAAGTTGGAGTGAGTCTATACCTAAATGGCCAAGTACCCGCCCGACGCTTTATATTGCAACTTAACTATCGGATTAAATAATTTAGGCTTTGAGCTAGCAGATACTTTCCCGCTTTTTTTTCTTTTTTTTTTTTTTTTTTTTTTTTTTTTTTATACAGCATCACCACACACGGGCTGGGCTCCTTCTAGAGGAGGGGCGGAAAAAAAAGCATTGAAAACCACCCATCCCCAGTCTGAACGCCAGAAGGTTCAGGGTGAGCGACAGACGTTGGTTTTAAGAGGAAGATTAAGTATATGTTGGAAAAACAGAAGAAGGCAGGAGTATTCATTAGACAGAGTAGCTGAAGAAGGAGCACCACAACGGAAAGTTTGGGGTTCAAGACTCACGCAAAAAACTCGTGGGAGAGCAAGGCATTTCTTTGTTACGAAGGGGAGCAAGGAGTGGTAGAATGGGAGGTCAATCCGAGTATCTGGGCTGTAGTAACCGATAGAGGAGATAGACGCCAAGTTAGCCCAGAGATATAGGGTCGAGAGAGTTTAGAAGGTAGGGACAGATTTATTAGTCATCTTAGCTTTAGGACTTAACCCTATCATGAGGTGAGCCGGGCCCCCGGATGTGAGACAGTATCATACAAGCGAATAGCCTATGTATAGAGTAGCTGTGCAGAGGAGAAATTCATGCACCTGGACAGAGACATCCAGTTCTTTGAGGCACCTTAGAAACATAGAAATATTAGGTTTTCTAGAGTCAATTGTGTTTTGTTAGCAGAATGCTTATGTTATTGACAGGAGGGACGTTAGAGCCGCGAAGGAAATAGGAAAGTGGGAGGTGGGTTTTGAGAGCTGATGTAAGAGAAGTTGAGTTTTTAATAGAGTTGATTTTACAGGTTGCGGTACCCACGGAATCCCATCCAGATCGGCAGAATGATTCGGAAAGTTGAAGCAGACGGCAATCTAGAGCAAAGAGGGAAAGAGTTTGAAATAGTTTGAAGATGGTTTGGTTCTGTTAGAGTGAACATAGTTGGAATACAGCTGAGGAGATCGTGATGAAAGTAGAATAAGTTAGGAGATAGACAGAATCTTGCGGCACCACAGTTAAAGAAAGGAGGAAGAGGACGCTCCATCACGAGTGGCTTGTAGGGAGCGATATATGCACGAAGAGAAACTAGAGATATATTTATCAATAGACCTAGTAATCCAAAAGGATGAAAGCTTGGAGAGAAGTGAAGAGAATAGATAAAAGGCTTGGTATGTCAAGAGGATTATAACATGCAATGGTCAGGAAGAAAGGGTATAGTTCAGTAGGGAGGCAACTTTGCCACCGTGCTTCAACCGAAAGCATACGATGATCTGACAGACGGAATGGAGACTCAGATGATCAGGGAAATGAGAGTAAGAGTTCCCCAAGATTTTAGATAGATCCAGTGAACTATAGGGCTTGTTGAGAATCCAGGGGCTACCTTTTTTTTGGGAATCGGGTTACATATGGCGACACCGTAAGATACTGGTTCAGCCACAGAATCACGGGTGCAGAGCAGGCCAGCCACAGTCTCGGACTCTCCAAGTTTAGATTACGAATGTAAACAAACAAACCCATATTCAGAGAGTTAAGCAGCGCTTGGATCACAGGATCAACTCGTACATATTGTAGCCATTCCTTGTATATCAGATCGTCGTGTCAACATGCGCAATCCGATAGGTCAGACCATCTTACAATATCACATATTAAGAGAGGTGTTAATTTGTGAATATATTATAAAAGCTTCCTAAAATATGGCAAGGTGGTTGGTGAACTTTGTGTTGTGCCGTTTGCTAAATTATTGAAATTATTGCTAATAAAGGTATGGTCTGACGATATGTGATTCGGTCTCTATAGCGGAATGGGAGGTGAATTCAACACAGCTTTGGTACGAGTAGAAATGCCTCTGTGCTCGTCTATCCTCACGTGGGATTGGCGCGAGGTGCTGCCAATGTAGATAGCATTACAGCCTCACTCAACAAGTCTAACATTTATACAATGTATTGAGTGATCGCGAGAGACGAAGAACTGATAAGGTATTGAGAAATCTGGTGGCTGAGTATGGGTTGTGCAAAGTAAGAGATCGTGGACCGAGTATGTGAAAAGTACGCTTCAGCATTTTCAGCGTATGCATCAATTGCTCGGATCAAAATCATCAGCGAATGCAAATAAGGTCGGAGTAGATTATCTCCTTCCTGTATGTGTTCGTATGACCAAGAAAATATGAGTCATTCAACAACTGGAGTTCTGATGTGTATTAATGTTTAAGCATTTGATTATCTCGCGAAAAGATGAGTGTTGAGAGTAGCGTGATGGGGTGTATAGCTGGAGGATTTCTCAAGAGTGCCTTTAGATTAGATGTAAAGGAAGCGATGAATAGTTGTGAGTACTTTTCATAAACGGGAGTTGCAAAACAACGAACCGTCACAAGAGCAGAGATATGGGGATGAGAGACAGATCACTTACAAAGTTGATGCCTTTGAAGAATGAAATTTTGGTATGGGGCCCAGAGTTTTATACGATTTACTCCAGTTAAGAGAAGAAAACTTTCAGAGACAGGGTGAATCGGTACTTATACTTTTAGTTCATTCATTGCTGGAGTTGAACAATAGGCCAAAATTAAGGAATGACACGGTTCTCCCCCGTATTTTGAAGCTGAGAGAGTGAATATTAATTTAGTATAGGATGTGTGGCGAAAGAATTCTAGAGAGTTTTTACCATCAATGTGGAGCTTGTGTACTAAGACACGAAAATATACTCTCTTGAGAAACAATGACGAGAAGAATGCTTTGACGATAAATACATTTCGATAACCGGTTAGAGATATACTCTTCTTGTTTTTAGAAGTGAATAAGCAAAATGATCTCCTCTAAGTTGAAAGTGGAATATGGGGTGACTCAAGTAACAATTCTCTGCTTACTCCTGTTAATAGATTTAGTTATATTTAATGTTTGCCACCCCTCTCTTTTCCGACACTCGGATGTTTACACACAAGAGGAGTATGTAACATTCTCTGTTGAGAAGAAACAACGCAAAGATTGATAGGTCTGGTCTTCCTAGTGATTGTCGTTTATATATAAAAAATAGTAAGAAATGAATATAAATTAGAATAAGTGAATATAGAATAAGGTCAGGAGGAACACTTTAATGAATCATAAAATGTATAATCAATTACATTAGACGAATGTGACGTAGATGTCCTCAAATTTAAGGAATAATGGTCTAGTGGCGGTAGGCACTTTAATGCGAGAGTATCCTCATTGGTTCATGGATATATCTAGTTTCATTGTTCGTATTAGAGGTGCTGATGTTTTGTTTGTTTTCTTTCGTATGCATTTTTTTTCGTTTATGTAATGTAAGACACAAACGCGACTCCTGGTTAGTCTGTGAGTTACTAGTGATTCTCAGTAAAGTTCTTCTAAAATAGTACGAGAGACTCACTTGTGTATATGCGAATGTGAGGAAATTCGCTAATTGAAATGAAAATATATACTATCCACTCAGAAAGTTCCGAATCGTCATCTTTAAGGAATTATTGTTGATGTATAAAAAGATATCTCTTCAAAATCAGAAAACGTTTGATAACATATTGATCAATATGGGAGTGCCAGTCATTCCTATGCCTATAAAGCAAGTTGTTTAGGTATTAGAGGAGAAATATTTTATTTTATAGTTACAAGATACACAATCGTTAGTGTGTAAGAGATGTGGTGCAAGTCTCTATACCGGAAAGAGTGTTACAGTGACTAGGAATTAGTTGTGTTGCCGAATATTATCTATTAGTTAGATATGAAGTTCCACTTCTGAAAGGTTAGTCTGCCCCGAGAGATGGGCAGGTATTTGCCGAGAAATAAATCTTAAATTATAATTTATTGTTATCTTTAGTGAAGTCTCGTATAAATAAAATAGCCTAGTGAGAAGACCTGAGAGTACATTCAGTTATATATAAATCTAGTATTTATCAAATATGTTATTTTATATTTATAGATTATTTAAAATATACTCTTCGCCTACTTTTCTACGGTGATAGAATTACTAGATGGTATAATAAGTTTGTTCCAATAAGAGTTTAGTGAACAAAATTAAAATGAGAAGTCTTTTATTACACATACAATTTTGACGGGTAAGTTGGCTTCGCTGATCGAGACTCTAGATTAAATTCACATTATATTTTTTACATTAATTTCAAGTGCCGACCTACTAATCATAGAATATCGACGCTACAAGACTCTAGTATCCGGATATTGAAAAACCTAATTGTTATGATCTAATTATGAAACATGTTCCTATTGAATGTAACCGTATATATGTAATAAATATACTCGCTTTTTCGAGAGACAATGGAAGACGGCGATTTTATCGTGACTATATTTAGATATAAAAAAGGGCAAACTTTAATAATAAATCTCGATATAATCTAAAATCTTATATAAATTAAATTTAATTTAATAGGAGATCTATATTTATTAAACTATAAAGGTAACAGTTATAAACTGGTTAAATGAGTAATTATAGTGATGAGAATATTTATAAATTGTTTATAATACGTATAATAGTCGTTAATAATTTCTTTTCGGATATTATTATATATTGTTTATGATTAAAACAAATAACACTCACCGACGTTAAATGATTTTAAGAAGAGTTTTGATCACTTTGTAATATTATTATTAAAATATAATATAATATAATAATATATATGATATATTATATATATATTATTATATTAATATTATATATCTTTATATATATATATTATATATATTATCTATATATATATATTATATATATACTATATAATATATATACTTATTTTTATATATATATTATATTATTAATTATATTAATATATTTTATATTAATATTATTAGAAATTATTATTAAATATAGGATATATAATTATATATATTAAAATTTATTACTCTTTCAAATATTTGATTAAAATGTATATTATATAATATTTTTCTTAAGATATTACGTATAACTAATATAATATGTAATATTTATTAATATATTATTATTTAATATATATATATTATTATATTATATATATATATTAATTTATATTATATATATATTAATATATATGAGTGTTATCAAACTTTTAAATTTAATATTATTATATGTGAGGTAGAGCAGCGTATTTATATAATAGTATATATATAATATATTATATATATTATTATATATATATATATTAAATAGAATATTATATATATAGATATATATATATAATATATTAATTATTATATATTTATTCGTACAGTAACTAATAATAATTTAATATTAATTAACTATATAATAATTTTATGCTAGATGATACAAAAGTGATAACTCATAATGAGAATTATATATAAAATTATGTATATAAAATATATTAAATAATCATGATATTATGATTTAAAAATATATTTGAGTGTAGGTGACTTAACGTATATATATGATACTAGATGATATTTTATTAGTTGTTGTAAAATTAGTAGTGACTTTGTTTTATCTTATTGTTTTAAATGTAATAATTTATACTCCCTTATTAATGTATTGATGAGAGTTATGTCATGATTATCTATATGTATATAATTATTAATTTAGTGATAATTATTAATATTTCTATTTCATCTAAATTTATGTAATTTGATCTTATATCAATCTATTAATAATCATAGTGAATAATATTGGTCATATAATCAAGATGAATTGAATTAAATTAAGTGAACTAATAAATTAGGAACTTAATAACTCTTTATAAAATAATAAAAGTAAGGTACATCTTGTAATTCAAGAAGATCAAAAATTAATATCTCTTGACCTTTTGCAAAATTTAAAAAATAATACCAAAACAATTATATGAATTTAAATATATAGGGTTACCTTGCTGTAAGTGTTATTTTTGGGTTAAGAATTATAATGAAGTATTTGTTGCCTTCCTTTTAGAAGAGAGAAGTGTTTTTGCTATAGAGGCTATTTAATTCACTAGAGTTGAGTAAAAAAAACTCTGTGTACTGTCATAGTTAATTCGTCACTATAGTGCTTATTTTGTTGGTTAATTATATAGAAGAGCTATAATTTGCAGGTGTTAATGGTGAGTGTAATGAAAGAATAGAATATTAAATATACGCTCATATAATCTATAGGATTTCAAGCCTTAAATTCTGGCTTTTGCGCATACTTTTTGGAGTACTGTAGAGTAGGAAGAAACGTTGTCACAATTCTTTCACTTCAAAATAAAACATTAAATGAAAAATGGCGATAAGTTTTTTCCGTTCTCTATAATAGCTTAATCAAAATATCATATCTTTCTAGAGGTAATAATATAGGTTGAGTAGAGATAATATAAATATTATATTAAATCATTTTTTTTTTTTTTTGTATTATCAAAAATAAAATATATTTCCTCCCATATATTTTTTATAATATTTACCTCCTTCCAGATTGCTAAACTGCGTGACATTTTATAGCAATAAATATCTATTAAAAAAGGAGTATCTTTACAAATTATATTTATCTCTTAATATATCATTAGGTGTATTGGTATATATATGTACCAAGAATTAATATGTATATTGTAATTTTTCATATTATTGAATAATAATTTCAGCAATGGAGTTTAAGAATTATTAAATGACATTATAAGCTGGTGTTTATGTTGTTTCTTTCTACGTACTATGACTCTAGCAAGGAATAGTTATGCTTAGAAGCAAACTGTGCCTTGAAAATGATATCGCGAGTATATTTAATGATAATATTACGTTTACATAGTCCTCTAGGTATAGACATCAGCCAAATTCTACTCAAGTGATGCTAGAAGTGAGGTGATATCACATTTCCAAAATTAATAGTCTTAGAAATATGAGTTATAAATTTTATCATCTGCTATATTGAAAAGTACGATTAGTAGTGGTTTTATATAATATTTATAATATAATAGTTATCTACATCCTTTATCGAATTTCAATTTAATTGTAGTACTAGTAGTATTATTAGTGCAATGTTGTTTTATTTATTTAATTATAGATACAATGTCAATTATTTTATTAAGGTTGATAATCAAACATTACTTTCCTTTCCTTTTTAAAGCCACCTCATGGTTGATTGTGGTATTGGACGTCCAACTAAAATGTTGAAATTAATGAATGACTTGTGGATAAATAGTACTAATATTGAATGAATAAGAAACGATGGTCAACAATCTTATTTTAAGGGGGAGTGAGTGGCCAGATCTAGGGGTGGAAAAATAAAGAAACCAGGTATTATTAGACTAATTATTAATTTTATAGTATATATATATCTTATTATATATATTATTTTATATATTTATTTATATATATTTATATAGTTATTTAATTATTGTATTATTATCCCTATTACTCTTATCATAATTGAAGTAAAAATATAACGTATATGTAAAATATCGTAATCCTATAAATCAGGTCTAGTCGATTACACATCCCTGCCACTTCTCTCTCGTCGTCCGTCCATTGATAGTATCTATTATCAAGTGTGCCCTGTACAAACCAACACTTGTGCTGAAGTCATCCTCTCACATCGCCTCAACCGCTTCTTGCATGTTTACGTGGCGTGAGTTTTCTGCATTGTCACTCGGCAGGACGCTTTGTACTAAAACGGCTTCACTTATATAACCCAAAACCATCCTCGTCTATGTAGCTTATTAGATTATATGTTCAACGTATCTGACAATAAAGAAAGTCAACTCGTGAGAAGAATATAGCAGTATCTCTCTCAACGTACTTATCTAAAAATAGTGCTAATTGCTCAACCGACCAAATTCAAATTATATTACTGATTGATTACCTTCTGGTAGACTTGACACGTGTCCTCTATGTGAGTTGCCAGTGCTCATATCTTCAGTTCGAACTCATGTATAAGATGGATCACTTATCAAAAACTATCTCTCAGCTGAGTTTACAGACACCATCAATAATTGAGTAGTAAGGGACATTGTGTATGATAAATTAATATGAGATTCTAATGTCGCTTTTTTGCAGACATTTGGTATAATAAATGCATGTAGAGGATGATATTATATGTTTGGTTCTGTTATTATAATTGACATATAGAATCTGTTAATAATGTTCATATAACCTTATAGAGTCTGATAGTGCCTTGTAGATTGAGAGCACTAGTGATACCAGCGTTGTCTCGACAGATTACGTCGATATATATTATTTTTTCAGGATTATTCTAAAGAAATAAACTATGAATCTCATTAATCGTGACTTATTATTTCTGAATTAGCAAGAGAGTTTGAACAAATAAGAATATTTCTTCTCTCTGCCCTGGCTTGCATGTTTTATGTTTTAATGGATTTATATGTGTATGATTGATAGAGGAGAATAAATCGGATTTGTTAGGATAAAGAGTCTGATTAATTACTATTCAATTGAATGTATAAACTAAATTGTGTATGTCTGTAGAGCATTGTGGGTTATTAAATATTAACTCTTAGTTCAAATTAAGATAAAAAAATAAACAATGGTTCACCGTATAGACGTACATTATGGGATGAAAATAAGAACACTTATTATTTAATAAATAGGATTATTGGTATTTATTATATATATAATTTAATAGATCACTGATCGATATATTATATAAATAATAGTCACCGCTTATAATTTTACCAGTTGATTCCCGTATCTTTTTCTGTGATTGATATAGAGTTGTAAATTAATAAATCATCCGAAGATTTTGGTAAATATCCTTCTACTCTTGTAGGTGGTCTGTAAACTCCTAAATAAGTTTATTATGTATTATTTAGTAATCCTCTTTAATACTGTTATTTGCCATAAGATAGTACCTCTACTGAATGTCTCAGTGAATATATATATATTATATATATATATATATATATGATTAACAATAGAAGTAATAAATTTTTTTGCTTATTAATAATAGCTCTTTATTACTATAATTCTATAAGATATTAAGATTAAGTAAAACTGAAAACAATCATAATAGCAATATCAGTTAATTAATAATCTAGAACTTTAATACACACACCAGGTCTCAGTTGTTGTAAATCGAAATTATGTCTATAAATACCAGTACGTTTTTTTTGTAAACAACATATACTTGTAATACAACTCATGGAAGAAGAGAGCACGGTTTGTCTAACATATACTTTTCTCGTGAGATTTAGAGGACTAGGTGTTTTTTAGAAAGGTCTCCTGTGTATAGGGAAGCCCATAGTGCAAGAAGAAGTTAGTTAAAGACATAATAAAGAGTTGAAGAAGATTTGTGGTAAGTGAGCTAAACTGCTGCTTCTAAACCTAGAGTTATCAAGGTAGTTGCTTGCCATCACGTATAGAAATAGATATCTGTGTCCATGATGGAGTGTACGTCCCTGTTATCTAAGGTTAGAAGAAGTAACAGACATCGATATTGAATGTGGCAGGCTTCTTCCGTTCAAATTCATCTAAGGATAGTTTTTTAATAAAATCGTTTGCAGTATTCAATTCTGTATTAGGAAGTGTTAAAATTCCTTGTACTGATTTAATATATAAAGTCAATCTAAATAAAGCTGCTCTGTCTAAGTGCTAATTCCGTTATCAATCTAAATAATTATTACTTGCATTTCGTTACAGTTTGTTTATTGCAAATTAGGAAATGATTGGACGAGTTCTTTCTCGTTATTCTATGACATCATAGTATCGGTTTATTTTCTTCCATTATCCGGCTCTTTGGCTTCTATTTTCAATAAAATTTAACTGTGTACACATACACTATAAGATTGTTCTCCTTCTGGGTGTCCAATTTCCTCGTGTACAATACATATCTCTCTCCTACCAAGAGATTTTTCTTATCCGTTTCTAAAATTAACAGGCTTAAATATCCATTTAGAATCTTTAAATTTATTGTTTATCTGATACATATCTATACTCATATTATTCTTTTTAGAAATCTCATATTAGTTCTAGTTATGCAAAAAAAATATATATTCTTTTGTCTATAATTTAGGTTGAACGTGTTTGCGAATTCTTTTCCTATGACATGCAGTAAATAAAATGCACTAAATTGCAATAATTTCTCTGTCTCACATTAGTGTGTATATATTATGTGCGACTCTCTCTTGTTCATTTTATATTGTGTTTTTTATTATTTATATTCTTGGGATTTTCATTCATTGTGAAAAATTGGATAATATATATAATATAGAGAGAAAAAATAATATACATTTTGATCTCACTATTCTTTGTGTGTGTGCAATCTTCACACTCCTACACTATTGTTGAGTGACATGAAACTTTAAATTAGCTATATAACAAGATAGGTCTATCATCAAGCAAGAATTGTTTAAGTTTTTTTATATAATCCTGAAACCAATTCCAGCAATGCTATTCTGAACCCAATAGAAAAATGATTTTCTAAATGAAAAATTCCAAAATAAAGTTTTTAGTCTGGAGTGCTAGGCAGTGGATACGCTTTTTCTCAACTGTCGATTATAATTTAAGATGATTTATTTAATTTTGTCTTCTGTCGTTGGATTATTCCTGTGTTTAAATCTAGGTTATTAAGTCTTAACCGTGCCATTTTGACATGGGATTTGCCTATCCCATTGGAATTATGCTTCCTTTGCTTAAAGCGGATATTTAACAGAAATATTTTATGAGTGAACATACTTGTGAATATGAGAAGGGTCCAAAATTTCACAATTATATTTTTCGTCTCATCTTTGAGACGTCTGAAGCTTGGATTTTCATGGTGTCTTTTTCGTGGGATTACGAAAAGAATATAAAAAAATATAATGTGATAGTCCAAATTTTTATTCGATCTTTGGATGTTTAATTCTTCGCTTATGCGTCGCGGAGACATATAGAATATTAGTTCGTTGCCGCTGCAAAATCAATTCTTTCTAAGGATGCCTTATTGTTCTATCTCCTGTGAAAGCGAAACGGAGAAAGTAACGTCTCTCAAGACTTCAACATAGCAACATATTGCTTTGCTGACGAACGACGGCAGGCGTTGATATTCGATGACTCTCGATAGTAATAATATCATTTTTTCCGAATTCCGCGGAAATCGTAGCATCAGCAGAAAGATTCGTCTTAGGTGGTTAATGTTTTTTTAGAATTTATCTTTTTAAATGGCTTTTCTATGTCCGGGAGGTGGGACTGATACATATTAGAGTGGATCATATTAATAGCTGTTTTTTTCATCTTATATTACACTACGATTTATTGTGAAACTTCAGGTACCATAGACCCTCATATACTATTTCAGAAAAATAGCCTCAATTACTATCATCACTCCCTTTATAAAATAAGTTATAATCCGGATCAGTGAAATCACTTCTTGCTTGCTCGACAATTAACAGAAGGGCACATTCTCTCAGGAAACACTTTCATTATTCCTTCTGTACGATTATCATGTGATCCAATTAAGAATTACTCATTTTATTCTAATACTGCTTTATTTCTTCACTTAAAATGGTTCGAGAGTGATACTCTTATAATACGATCTTTCTGTCTATCTGTTGTTAAATCTCAGATGAGCTTAGAGAAAAAATAACTTTTCTTTCTTATGAAGAATTTTTTTTTATAATGTTATTGAAGGCATTTTCATATCTCAGTCATTACTCTGTTCTTCACTTTATGCGCTTTACACCAGACACGTAAGATGGTAAAGTCGCGCTACTGTCAGTTTCCTCACAGGATCTTATTCTGATTTGCATTTGCAATGTGCTGAACGTTAGTTACTTACTAAGAATGAAATAGCAAACTAGTAAATAGTCGTGGACGACATAATTATCTCTCTCGCTTTTTGCTCGGCTTTACTAGCTACGACACTCACAAAAACTAAATATTACATTGTAAAATCACATATATCTTTTTTTAACATATATATAATAATTTAATCTGATAACCTTTTTTGCACCCATATAGATATTATAATAGTTTTATCATAGCATGCCATTAATATATATTTGATATATAACATTCATATATTATAAATTCCTTGCCAAAATAGTGGGTAGCCCGCTATTTCATTATATCGATCATCCTAGTCCAATAATAATTATATATAGCAGCTTTAATATATATATATATATATATTATAATATTTAAAAGCCTTGGTTATATATATATATATTATTAATATATATCATATATATATATTATATATATATTATACTATTATAATATATTAATATATATATGAATATTATATTATATATATACTATATATTATATATATATATATATATATATACTAATGAATGGGAGAAAAGTTAATCCCAAAAAAATTTAAATCATTATTTATTTATTTTTTATACCGACTAGCTTCGGGTGATGACATATTCCCTACTTATAGTTGGCGAAAGATTTTTTTTTTTTTTAATAAAAGTTTCACCCTCATTGTCAAAGTTCTATTCAATGAGGTGAAACTATTCTAGGTGTAATTATTCATACCTAGGATCCAAACTTAAGGATCCTGATACTAGTAGTCGAATCCACACGATCCTTTGCCATGCGGACTTCGTCGCTCTCTACGTTGCTCATTAGTTAGAATTGATATTACTTAAGTAACTTCAATACATTTATTAATTTTTAAGTGTATCGTAGTGTGTGTGTGTGTGTATGCAATTAGGTACTGTTCCGCGCCATATCTACTTTATTAAAAGGAATGCTACATAAAAAGTACTAATGATATCGAATAAAATCGCAGTAAAAAACCCGTTTCTTATGTGATCCTCCTTGCTAGTGGTACGTGTTAGCTATATATATCTCCCCATAGATAATAAAGACGAAAGTAGATGTCCACCAATGTTTGCTTTTTATCATCGTCTCATCTATTTATTCTTATATGGTTAATGTTTTTTTTATAAGGGGCTCGCAGCCTACGTGTGAAAACAGAAGGGGGAACTAAGTCCCCCCCGTCGTCCTCCCGGCTGAAGGCTGCGAGATCCCTAGACTCTTTCCTAATCTTGTCTGAATTTAAATCTTGAGGATATTTCCTTTAGTTAAAAAATAAAATCAAAAACTGTTTTTGGCAACTTAGACGCTCTATTGCTCTCTGATAAATTAAATCGAAAAATAAATCGATATCTTTGGTATCAAATATATATTATATCGGTTAACTAAGGTATCCTTTTAAAGGACAAGTTTCCCTAAATCTTGTATTTTATTTCCCCCAAATAAAAAATAAAACATTATACCATTATTTTTAAAAGATTATGTCTATTTAGATTAAATTTTATTTTACGAGTACTTAATTATTATTTAGTATAATTTTTAATCACAGGGTTAAAGTTTGTGTTTTCAAGGTGATAAAAGTTAATGAATTAATTAGCTGTATAATACTTTTTATAAAATGCAATATGTTATATTTTGTCTCTTTTTGCTTCGTAATTTGGCCTCTAATTCAAACGGCGCAATCTCTTAACTGTCAAAGTTTGCATAGTTGAGAAATAATTGCAGTAGTTAAACGGTATTATTAACTAATACTAAAAACGCTTCTTGCCAATTGTTGTAAGCATGATATTGACATAAATGATATAAATGCAAGTCTAAATTATATACAAGCCGAAGGAAATATATAAAACACATATAAATAAATAAAAAATGAAAAAAACAATATTAGAAATGATATAAAAGAAGAGAGACAAACAAATAAATCCTTTATATTGACATAAATGATATAAATGAAACAAACAATGGAAGCCCAAATAAGCATAAAACATAACACGCATTTGCGTATATATTAATATATACGCTCGCTTTACTCGCGTGTCATTTCATGTTTGAGAGTTAGGACAGGGGGCGCTGCTTTGACAAAAGACGCTGACAGCTCAGGAGTAAGTAATGTAAACAAATTTGTATTTATTTATATTTTAATTCATTCTTATATATAATCTTTTATATTAATTATTATTAATAATATATATATATTAATTACTATTATAATATATATATATCTAATTATATATATTATTAATTTATAATATTTAGGACGCATGAGAGAAAGTCAGAATTATTGTTTCTGAATTACTAAAATTTAATAAACTTAGATATATTTTATACTATTTTAATTGATGGAATATCTTTAAGTAATTAAAATACATATTAATAATTTTTTATCAGTTATATTTTAAATAAATTTTAAAAACTAAGTAGAGAGCAACAAAATTTATCAATCAGGTCTTCTCAATATAATATTTTTAATTAGAATAAATATGATATATATTATATAATAGTTTATTTGTTAGAGCGTGGCAAAATTTTTAGAATAATATTTTAAATAATTATTATTGTTGGATTCTTACGTGATTTAGCATGTAATATGCATTATTGGGATTTACAAGTTTATTGAGCACTGACTACGGCTCTCTAGGTGCATTGGTATGCTTCGCTCGTCATGGTTACAATGGCATGGACACTCGTTACCGCGCAGACTCGAGTGGATTACTTAATACAGATTGTCTTCGCGTGGTCATAGGGAGGGCATTTATGAATCCGGCACTTTCGCTTTGTCTTTTATGATAATCCGTGAGAAGCGCGTAGGAGCATTTATGCGCTGGAAGTTTTGGGATTATTTCTGGCGAGATCTAGGGGAACGAGTTTTTGAGGCGTAATGGAAGAGAATGATAGTTAGCTGATGGGGAGAACTACCTGGCAGTGTTTATTCTCGGGACTGGCGTCGAAGCATTGCGGGAATGTCTTCTAGAGTGTCTCTTATGCGGTCGTCGAGTGTTTCGGGCGGAGAGAAGAGATGCTGAGACTGGTCACTGACAGGGAGAGAGCCTTGCTGGACGAGTTTGTATAGTGTTATGCATTGAGTATATGTTTACTACGGTACGGTATTGGTGGATACCGGGCTTCTGGTAAAGAATATTTTAGTATTTCCACACCAATCATAGGCGATCTTCTATCAGTACTTATACAGTATTGTATAGGATAACTACTACTGGGACCCTCGTACTACTCTTTTGTTATAATGGGTGAGTTGCTTATATAATACTGTGATTAATACACGGGCTTCTATTATTTTATATTAAAGTAATAATTATATATATAGTATTATTATATTTTATATATATATATATATTATAATAATATATATATATAATATATTAATTAATATATTATTATATTTATTTATATTACTAATTTTTTCCTATATATTATTTGCTAAGTGTGTGGTCTCTGAATCATTTTCATTATGACTTAATTAAATTAATTCTAATTTAAAACTGTAATTTATTTGTTTGGATATGATATTAAAATTAAATTATTTGCATTTGGCTTGATGGATTGACAACTGCTTCAGTCTTGGATTGGAGCTAAGGACTTAGGTAGCTTTTTATAGAGATGAGTCTGTTGTGACAGACTAGTTCTTTTTACTCCACTTTGGAATGACAATTTTTCATTTTTATTTATTAATTTACATAATTACTTAAATAGTAAATTGTCCGTTGGTTATATTCTAAGATTATCATGTATGTCATCGTACCGCGCTACTTTTGTGCCTTAATTGTGCCATATCTTTTTCTAGAAATCATCGCGCTGCTAAATTAATAAGCTTGCTATATTATTTTTCTAATTGCTATTCTCTGTCGTATGTAGTATATAGAATATCATACTAGGGCCATATTACTATAGCGGTATATAATTAACCGTTACTCTTATTATATAATACTCTGATATAAAGTATTACTATATACTATTTATTAGCTCTATATATATTTATATATGATATATACTATATATATACTTCACATATTATAATTTAAATATATAGATAACTACTCTAGTTTCTATTAATATTTCTATATATATACTATTTTATATATATATATATATATACTAATATATATATTAGTATATAATTATATACTACAGTGTATCAATATTAATTAATATCATTACTAATATTGCTATAGCAGTACCTTGACTGTATAATAATATATATATAGTCTATGTGTATACCCATGGATCAATTCATGGTAAGTTAGGAAAGCAAAAAATACTGTGGATATTATAGTAATTGTATAATATGATATAGTGCCTCAGATTATATTTGATTTTGATATGTAATATGGTAAGCGTTATAAATAGATTGGGAGGGTAAATTAAGGGTTCAGATAGGGTATTGTTTTTGGAGGCGTAGAAGTTAATAAGTTTATATATATATATATATATATATTATATATATATCTATAATATATAAGTAGAAGGGGTACTCAGTGTATGTAAGGATTAAATAGGTGATATGTGGGCTGCATGTGGTTAAGGAAGATCAAGCTGAGTAGATTATTATTAGTGTACCTGAGTAATAACATAACGTAGTGTATTTGTTATGAGGTTGACGATAGTTATGTGTGTGTGATTGGTTGTATACATAAGGTGCGTAGATAGTGTGTTCAGAGTGAGATGTTGGTTGTAATGGAGATGGGGGAAAAAACTTTGCACAGAAAGAATAAATGTAAGAGTATCATATATAGCATTTATTATTGTATTTATTAGTTGTATTTATTTGCCAGTGGTATATATATGTTAAGATTAGGTAGAAGTCTTATAGGCGAGTGTACTAGTATATTATATATTATATCGTTTAGTATACATCAAGTACTCCTTGTATCTTATGATGGATGATAGTATTATAATAGTAAAGTAATATATTTTAGTATATTATAATATATATATATCGTATATCTATATATATATATTATCAAAAAATTTTCGTTCAGTATTAATGTGAATAACTTTACCAAATTATTAATAACATATTGGATAATATTTACTCAGTGAATAAGGTATGTGGTATAAGTATAAGTGGTGAATAAAGTGATATTATTATTCTATTAGATATTGATTATATTTTATATTATTAATAATACTTAATATTATAATTTTATACTTATACGTTCTTAATATTATTAATAATCTAATTGTTAATAATATTATATATATTTATATAATACTATACTATATTTATATATAATATATTAATATTTATATATATACATATATATTAAATATATATTATATATAAATATACATATATTATAATATATTAATATATAAATATAATCTGGAATGACATATTTCTCTATCTATGTTCTATTATATGTGACTTGCATATCTATTATAATGATTTTATTTTAGAATATATTTAATGATATACGTAACGTATTTACTCAGTGGTGAATACAAAAAATAATTACCGTTGTGTAATTTCCTGTTTAGATTTCTCTGAATAAATTATATAATCTATATATAATAGTTGAAATTAGGCTTATTATATTCATTCTTTATGAATAGCGCATTGTGAAGAAATATCATGAATAGTTTTTCATATAAATTCGCCATTTTCCTTTAAAATGTCGTTTTTTCGGTTTTAATAATAGTTGTGTGGCGGTTCAAGCTCGTTCTATGCAATTTGCCTCTGTGCAGTGGTGAGGCGATGTTCTGCTCCAAGTAGACTTGGTCCGTATGTGAGTAGTTGAGGACAAGTGCTTCGCCCTACAATGTCCGATCGCTGCTGCGAACGGAGCCTTTAGGCTTGGCCTTTGTCTTGTTCGACGTGGTGGTGGTAGTAACACTCGCTCTTAGTAGGGTCTGGCCGGGATCGTGAGCGGTGGTGTGGGTCAATTCGGTGGAGGGAAATAAATTACGAGGGGATAAATTAATAGCGATAATGTAGCTTCTCTTAGTCTGTGAAATGAATCTAAATAGCTTATATTTACCGGGACAATCACATCACATCGTCTTTAGCGTGTTTATTTCCTTTTCACGCACGACACATTAGTGCGAGCTTCCTGGGTGGGAGCTTTTGGCTCTTGCACTCGTGCGAACAGCGTCATGTTCCGAGGATGACTATCCGCCGCTTTCGAGTTGAAATTCTGCGAGCACCTGAATTAACTTCTTTTAGAAGTCAAAAAATTAACAAAATATAAGCAAATAAGAGCACATAACAACCCCCTAACAGAAGTACAAATCTATAAATCTTATATTTATGTAGCGATTATAGAATCACTTAGATAATGGGCTAGAATTAGTGTTCGGTGGAGAAAATGATATAGTCCTACGCTGCAATGTTAGACTATAGCTATAAATGATTGGTTTATATATCTGACTACTTTGAGAAATGGATTTGCGTATCATTAGAATTTTCTTTCGGTAAAAAGGTCCTTTTAGTCTAAGGGAGTGAGAGCTTAAGTTTAATCATAATAATCTTGGTATTTAAGTGTCTCTTATTATTTATCACATGATTTGGCAACTATATATAACATTATTATTTACTTTATTATCGGTTGCGGTCGGTAACTTATGTGTGTATACGTAGGGTAATTATTCGTTAAGTTATATTTAATTATTTATTAAGAATCACGGCTAGGAATATGTGAGTTGGATTTTAACACTATTCAATTTATTTATCTATATTTATTTTTCCAAGGGTGAATAATCTATATATATATCTATAGATATGGGTATTGGTAAAAAGTAGTTTTATTATATATTTTTAACTTATTAAGTTATATTATATATATATTTAATATTCTTGTTATATATTATTTTTTTCATTTTAATTTAATATTTATCATTTATTATCTTATAAGTCATCTCGCCCCCTAATTACTGGCACAAAATTGCACCTGCAAAATATTGCAAAATCAGTGTGGGGACGTCACAATAGTGGCTTACAAAAAAACGTTCGGTGTGAAATAATGGAAGAGTTTGCATTTGAATGTTAAGGTGATTTTGCTTGTGAAGATAAGAAAAATGCATTTAAAGGGATGAAATATAGCTGTGATAATGTAATCCGAAGATTGAAGAAGGTTCAACGTACAATCATTTGATATAATGGATATTTGGCTCGTTCCTTCTTTGAGACGTTCTCAGCATAATAATATATATGGGTAATAGTCCGTTTGAAATAAATTTTGTGACAGATTTCCGATGGTTTAATGGCGGATAGGTGTCCCTAGGCTGACTTCCTGAAACTCCTTACATTTTTTATAAGTCAATTCTCATGGCTCGAAAATGCGAATATATTAAAGGCAGATGATATGCTCATTGTCGAACAATATTGGAAACCGGAGCGTGGGATTCTTTGCGTAGTTTACAAAAGCTTTCTGTGGAATCCTTCTTGTCATTTCCTGTTAACGACTATTGCCTCAGAGTATCTCAGCAGTCTCCAGTATTTTGATTTAATCTCGTAATATAAAGTATGTACAATGATAAATCGACATATTCGTTCATGGGGAGCTAAGAAAAAACCTTAAATGCATATTGTTATGATGATTAAGCTTAAATTCAGATTGGTGTATGATGAAATTACAATCTAGATGGATTTATTCTATATAAAAAAACATTGATTAAGACTTTGATATGCGTTAGAAGTAGTTAGGCTAGGACATGGGTGGGTTTTTCTTTAATTTATTTTATTATTTTATATTACTTTATAGTGTCTTAAAATGTAGTTTATATTATAATATGATTATATATTATATTATTATTTCATATATATAGAGACAGCGCTTCTGGGGAATTGGTCGTCACTAATTGTATCCTCTCAAAAACTTGAATCAGGCTAAGTAAAACGCGGGAATTAACATTGCTGGAGCAATGTCTTGGTCACCAAATTTAGTGCTTGAACTGTCTAAAAAAACAAAAAAGAAAAAACGTAAAAAAAAAAAAAAAATCTCAAAAGACTACAATAGCTACAGCGAAAGGAAACACTCAACATGTTTGGAATCCCTGGTAAAATCACATAAGAAAAATGATAAAAAAAATAAAAGTTCAATACTTCTTTCAAAAGATTTGTGCTTTGATTTGCTCTAGAGAGACTTTTATTGGATCTATCTCGTTAAAATAAATAGACTTTCTATTGAATTTTGCTTTATACGGCCAAATGAGGCGGCTCGAGCCGACGGGAACATCAAGGGGCACGTTCCTTTATTCTATACACCGTTGGTCCGGCGAGGGGCGAACACCGGTACACGAAGGCCAATCCCCAAACACCACAACAGCCAAATTACCAAAGAGGCAGCACACACGGGGGCTTCAGAGAGACTTCTTCCCGGCGGGGGCTAATTCCTACCGTAATTCGCAGGAAGGCCGAAGAGACCCCACCTGACCTCTCCTGCCCATCGGGGCGGTAATACTCTTGGGCTATTCCATTAAGTAAAACAATTCGCCAAATTTATCCACGAAAGTCATATAAATTATTTACGAGACACCAATTGAAAAGGTCATCTAAATAGCCTACAATATGATTTCTTGGAGGAACATAGTTACAATATTTCTTTTCTTAATTTTCTCAATAAAATAATAATCTATTAAATTTTCTTCAACAATATATAAGATTAAAGGTTTCCTATGCTGTAATATTGTTGTTTTTTTTTTTTTTTTTTTTTTTTTTTTTTTTTTTTTTAAACCATTTCAAAGAGGGATTCCAGCAATGTATTCCGTCTTACTGTAATAATTAATGTTTTTAAGATTATCTACGACATCCAGACGCTGTCCTAATAGTATTATCTATTATAACTATAATATACTATACAACCTCATTTATAGTATATATCTATAAGTTACTAAATTCTATATATATATATAATAATATTAATTAGTATGATTATATAATATATAATTATATATACTATAATATATTTATATACTATTAACCTAATCATTTTTAAATCATCAATTTAAAACTTGGTGTTATTTTAAGCCCATATCAACTCTATCTGAAAAACTACAATAGCTGCACGAAAGAAATAATTGCTGGCGATGCATAGGGTCATTATGCGGAAATGTAAAAAAATAATAATAAAATATTATTCAAATACACGCTTAAGGAAAAGGAATACTTTTCTATGGTCAACTCCCTGGTAATAATTTTCTGAGGATAGGAATGCAATGTTAAAACACAAATAAAAAAAATTATTGTTTCAATAATTATAGCAATTATGGATTAGCATGTAGCTATTTAAGAGATACTTCGTCCTATTGGTTAAACGAAATAAAGCTTCGATTTCCGATCTGTCAGTTTCTGACTTTCTCTCTCTTTATCCCATTATGATACTTCGTTCTGAGGGTACACAGGAGCTATCCTAGGAGTCGGGGTCTCTCGCCTTCCGGGAACTTACGGGGTAAGACTAATCCCTCCGGGGAGGGTCGTCCGAACCCCCCGCCCTTTGGTATTTGGTGTCGGCGGGGTCTACGCCCTCTCCTCGGGGTAGCATGAACGTCCTCCCTTTGTTACGTGGCTTCGAGACCCCCTAAGTTGCCGTGTATACCTTTAACAAATATATACTATATATATACTACATATATACTATAACTAACCACTTACCTATCTCCATTTAGTTGTACAGAGTATAACATTCACGTATTTCCTTCACTTTTGCATGAAGAATACATCATTATATGTGTATAATCAGTACGCAGTAGGGGCCGGCTTGAGTGGCTGGTTGCAGGTTGCGCAACCACCATCTTTATACAACCTTGCAGTTCTTGTGTCGTAACTATTATTATTTCTTTCTAATTCTTTAATTTTTTAGTAGGCTATTTATATACTATTAAAGAAATTACGATTATGCGATCCTTTTATAATCAACTCTGCAATTCGATCTTATTATTTAATGCATAAAAAAACGACAATCCAAATGTTTAAGTTAGTCCAGATGTTCAACCTATCTCGTTTATGTCTGGTGACAGAGATAACATTCACGTTTTTCACATGCCCATCTACATTTTCTGAGCGAGAATATGTGTGTGGAAAAATTGACCGCAAAGGTGGACGCTTTAAACTCACCAATGCGGCTTCGCATCACTTCAGATACAACCGTCTTTGTTTCAATACTGAATAATTCACATATTGTGGATCCGAAGAAGAAAAATTCGAGAACTCATAGACTGCATCATGTTCCATAATTCAACGCTTCGGCGAACGAACGTTTAATATGAACTCTGTATTGCCGGTTTGCCTCAGCCTTCTGCTTGCTTTTATTGTAATCCTCCTCACCCTCATCACACCTCAACACCTCGCTTCCACCCGGACCCTCCTCACGGCTCCATCATCTACACTCTCCCCTCTCTCTCCCCCCATACCTGCCCATCCCTACCACCCACCCCTCCCCTCACGCCATTCCGAATCACTCCACCATCCCCCCCCACCCCCCCCCACTCCCCCCGCTCACTCTCATCCACGCCCCCCCGATCCCCCATCACAACTATCCCCCCCCCCACCCTCCCACCCCGCAATCTCCTTACCCAAGACCCACCGACCCCTCCCCAGGCCCCACCCCACCTTCCCCTCTTCGACCCTCTCCACCGCCTCATCACCAGCCTCTAATACCCCCGTCGAACCACCTCAACCCCTACCCGCTGCAGACTCACACAGACCCTTCCCAATCCAATCACTCCTCTCTCTGTTCCTTTTCACTCTTCCTCTTCTCTCTTCTCTTTCTTCTTTATTATCTTCTTGGGATATCTATCTCTCTATCCATCTATCTACTATTCTATCTATCTATGTACGATAACTCTCTTTTCATATATTACTTTATATATACTCTATTTATATATATATATTTAAATGTTACTATTTACTATATATAATATCATATAATATATTTTATATATTCACTATATTCTAATATTATATATATATATAAACTATTCTTCTATATTATATATTAATGTCGGCTATGTTTATCGCAGCCCAGTATGTTTAAAGGCCATTTTTTTTTTTTTTTATCTACTTAATTCAATATAGGTATTGAAGAACACACACTTGGGGCCATATGCGTTTTAATTCATTATTCTTTTTCTTTAAATCCGAGATCAAATAATAATATACAAATTAATTATATTTAATAAGTTTAAGTCTAAGGTTAATCTTAGAGTTGAGATTAGTTTCAATAGATTTTAACATATAAAGCAAGTTAGACCTATGAGTTTAAATTACGTTAAAAGATTTTAATTTTATTTTTTTAATAAAATTTTTTAGGGAGGTGTGAAGCTGGCTTTAATACGAGTTTAAGTTTGACCTTAGAGCATTCACTAACTCTTTATCAAATGGTGTTCGATTCATACCATCAGTGTATACGTATATAATCAGAGGTGACAGCGATCATCGAATCGGTCATCCATATATATATATATATAATCTATATAATTACTACTTACTATATAATATTAGCTAATTACATATAATTATACTATAATCTTATTTATATATCATTGTGTGTGCTGAATGCTCCATGCACCATATAATTGTATGACGCGCCGCCCTGAACTCTATGATTTTATTATATGAAATCTCATTTATCTTTTTTCCTTAATTTATTATAATTAATTAATAAAAAAACACTAAGTTTCATAAAAACAAATTATTTTCTTTATATAATATCTATATATTTATATATACTATTCATATTATCTTATCTACTGCGGCCCGGCGCGCACTGGTGGCGGGTGCCCACAGGAGCCGGTTCCGCGCGCGGCTCGCGGCCGCCCCAAGCATGCTGCAGATCCGCGCGCCCGGCTCCCTGGAAGCTACGGCAAGCAGGCGAGGCTGGCGTGGCGCCGCAGCGCGTCTACAGCCTTCCCAGCGGCGAGCGCGTGCCACCGCCTGGCCGGCACCGCGGTCCCTGCCGCAGTCTCCCACCATCGACGCAAACCGTCTGTCGTTCTCCCCGGCCTGGTAACTCCGCGCGGTCGGCCTCCCCCCGGCGTCGCCCTCAGCGCCCCCTCTCCTCTCCCCCAACCCGGGGCCCCCCGCCGGGGCGCGGCACGGGCCAGCACCCTCCTCGTACCGCGGCGCCACGGCCACCCCCGCCCCATGGCCATGGAGCTTCAGCGACGTCCTTGCCTTCGTTCATGGTGCGCGAAGGCGGGCCGCCGCGGGGCTCCCGCCGAAGCGCGACGGGAGGCCGGCCCCCACCCCTTCGCACCCCCCGCCCCAAAAAAAAAATAGCCAATTCTTTGGTTTATTATTTTCTTTATTTCTTTTTTATTATTATTTTTTTTCTACATTTTTCCTGAATAAATTTTACAGGATTTCAAAAATGTAATTTATTTTTCTGTGTAGCTTTTGTAGTTTTCAAGATATGATTTTATCTTATTTTTATTCTATTTATTTATTTTTTTTTTTTTTTTTTTTTTTCTTTTTTTCGTTTTACATTTTCTTGGTAAAATTTTGCCAGTATTCCGCCATTCCGACCCTCTCCCGCCCACCCCCCCCGCACGCCCCCCACCCCCCCTCCCAATCACCACCCCTCCACTCTTCCTCTCTCCATCTGCTCCTCTCTCCTTCTCTCTTCATCCTCCTCCCCAGCCCTCATACCCCCTATCCCCCCTCCCCCTACTAACAAACCCTCTCCCCCCTCTTCCTATCCACCACTCTCTCCCCCCTCACACTCCTTCGTCCTCTCTCTCTCCTCCCTCCTCTCTCCCTCCTCCCCCACCCCCTCCTCTCTCTCCTCCACTCCACTCCCCTCTATCCCATCTCCCTCCCTCCTTCCCACTCCCCTCCCCTCTCCTCCCCCTCCGCCCAACCCCCCTCTTCTCTCCCCTCCCTCCCCTCTCCTTCCTCCCTCCCCTCTCCGTCCTCATCTCATACTCCTCCTCAACTCTCTCTCCCTCTCACCCTCTCCCCCACCCCCTCTCCTGCCACCCCCCCCCCCCATCTCTCCTCTCCTTCCTCCTTCACAGCTCCCTCCCATCTCATCCAATCAAATCACATCCTCCTCCTCCCTCTCGTCTCCTCCCCCTCTCCTCATCCACACCCCTCCCTCTCTCCTGTCTCCTCCCATCTCTCCTCTCCTCTCTTCTCTCTCCCTTCTCTCTCTCTTGATATCGCCACAGCAGAATTTCCCAGCAGAAATGTCTTAAAGGTGAAAGCGGCATAATTCAACATTTCTCCCCTCTCGCCATGCCGCTTCTATAACCAATAACAAAAACAACACATTACTTCATATATTTAAATTCGTGTTTCTCCAACTTATGGTATCATAGATTTATTTTCGTTTAGACTGTTTTCTCTTCCTCTTTCGTGTGTTCCGTCTCTACAACTTAAAAACTTTTTTCTTCTTTGGAAGAATTGTTCTTTTTTCTCGTTATTTCTTCTTAGTTTAAATATTATATCTAACCTATAATTTGTAACGTCACACCACCATAGTTAATTTTTGTATTGTTCTATACTATTGAATAATAATTGGTTTTTCTGTATTGTTTTTTTCTCTTCCTTACTTTTACTCCGATTTATTATCCATTTATTAACCTAATAATTTATAATTCAGTGTATACAATGTATATTAAGGTGTTCTCTACAGGTCACCTCATACCCCCTCTTATTTTATAACACCCTAATGTCTACCCAATACCTGTAACTACCCCCCCCACCCCAAGTGCTTTATCTCACTGCCCACTTTTTTGTCATACTCATAACTAATATATTCACTATATATTATACTAGTCACATATATATACTATAATTAGACTTATACTGTATACTACTATATACTACTAATACTACCATAATCTCATACTATAACTATCTAATATAATAAATATATACTTATATATCAGTATCCCCTCTTCCTTCTTTCATATTAATTGTGGTGTTCCTCTCAGCGGTTCTGTCTTCTCTTCCATAACCTTTATTCCTTTACTCTTTCCATTCTCAACGCTCCCGAATCCTTCTTAGCCTGCTCGGCGCACCCTCCTAACACCTTGTTCACCAACCCCTCTTTCCGATGGACCCTCACAACTCTCCTACACATTCCTCTCAACACTCATTTCAACACAACCATGTTTGGCCGCCTCCCTTTTTTTCCTTTTTTTTTTTTTTTATCTATGAGGTTTTTTTCTCTCTTTTTCTTTTCTTTTTTCTTCTCGTGGGTTACTCTGCTTTTCCTACCGATTTCAATTCTTTGCTCTGTCTGTCATTCTGGTGCGGGGATTCTTTCACTCGGGGTAACCACTCCACCGCATCCCTTATGAAAATTCCCACTTCTTCTAAAACTTCCCACCCTCCTTTCATTCATTTCCTCTCCCATAAACCAACACTTTCCACCTTTCTCTATTCCCGTCCGACCCTCTCAATGTCTCACCCCTGTTAGCAAACCAGAAACATATTCATTCGACTCGCCAACATAAATGGTAGAATTCGTTGTGCTCC
>JABUQX010081019.1:35000-41299 GCA_015478945.1 Trachelipus rathkii | reverse complement strand
GTTGTACTTCGTTTGATATTGTTTCGGCATACAGCCGTATGAGCATTTATGTGAAACACTTAACGTTTTTAAATTAGCGTACGTAAATCCAATATATATATATCAATGTTTCTGGACATATCTCTATATATATATATATATATATATATATATATATATATATATATATATATATATATATATAATATATATATATATATATATATATATATATATATATACTATATATATATATATAACCTCTATATATATATATTTGTGTGTGTGTGAATATATATGTCTGCATGTTATAAAGTCGTTCGTAATTATTCAATCAAAGAAAAATTAAATATTAAATGATAACGATTAATATTTAAAAGACAGTGCTTGTTAATGGATATTGGACATATTTTTGCCAATTAAAAGTTTATAACAGGAGTAGAACCAATTTGTTAGTTGTTATAATTCGTGAAAAAAATTACAAAAAAAAAATCATGCAGGTGGAAAAACGTGCACAGTGCCATATACAAACACACACTTATATATATATATATATATATATTATATATATATATATATATATACTATATATATATATAAATAACATATATATATATATATATATATATATATATATAATATATATATATATACATATATATATATATATATATATATATATATATATATATATATATATATATATATATATATATATATATATATATATATATATATATATATATATATATATATATATATCTTCTATATATATAATAATAATAATAATATATATATATATGTATATATAATATATAATATAATAATAATATATATATATATGAGATACAATATATAGAAATATATATATATATATATAATATATATATAATAATATATAATAATATAATAATAATAATAATAATAACTAATAATATATATATATATATATATATATATATATATAATATACGATAGTTTTATAATATATAAATAATACTAATCTGTATATTTATTTATATATAATATAATAATAATAATAATTATAATAACATATATATATATATATGTAATAATATATATAATATATATATATATATGTATATATATATATATATATATATGAATAAGATAGATATATATATATATATATATATATGTAGATAGTGAGGTGGGGTAATGGGTAGGGTGAGAAAGTTGAAGAATGGTAAATCTGCAGGTATAGATAAAATTACTAGTGAAATGATCAAGAGCGGAGGCGAGATGGTGATTGATTGGATTTGGAAGTTGTGTAATAAAGCGTTTATGGGGTATAGTTCCAAGGGTTGGAGGAGAACTGTAATAATGCCCACTTGTATAAGGGTAAGGGAGAAAAGGGGAACTGTAGAAATTATAGGGGAATAAGTTTATTGAGTGTTGTAGGGAAGGTATATGCTGGTATTTTGGTCGAAAGAGTGCGTCGAGTGACTGAAGGACTGATTGGTGAAGAACAAGGTGCGTGTAGGAGTGGTAGAGGATGTGTGGATCAAATCTTTACATTGAAACAAATGATTGAGAAAATGAGGGAGAAGAAGAATAAATTGTATTTAGGTTTTATGGATTTGCAACAGGCGTATGATAGAGTTAATAGGGAAGCGTTATGGCAGGTGTTAGTGATATATGGTGTTGGTGGTAGGCTTCTGAATGGAATCAAAGTATGTATGACGATAGTGAAGCGTGTGTAAGAAAAAATGTGGGGTTGAAAGTGATTGGTTTAGAATAATAGCGAAGTGAGGGAGGGGTGTGTTATGTCTCCTTGGTTATTCAATTTGTATATGGATGGGGTTATGAAAGAATTCGAGGTTGGGGATGGCAGGAAATGGTGTTAGAATGGTGGAGAATGGAGATGAGTGGAGGGTGCCCTACCTATTATATGCAGATGATTTGGTTCTGTGTGGCGAATCTGAAGAGAGTTTGAGAGGATTGGTAGAGAGATTTGGCAGGGTGTGTAAAAGGAGGGGCTTGAAAGTAAACGTGGATAAGAGTAAGGTTATGGTTGTGAGTGAGGACACTCCTCAGTGTGGAGTTATGTTAGATGGTGAGCAGCTAGAACAAGTGTCTGAGTTTAAATATTTAGGGTATATGTTGGATGAGAAGGGAACGGACGATGCAGAGTGTAGTAGGAAAGTTGTGAATGGCAGGAAGGTGGCTGGTGCAATTAAATCGTTGGTGAATGCAAAGGGACTAAGTCTTGAGTGTGCTAGGGTCTTACATGAGGGTATGTTGTTACCTGTGTTATTGTATGGTAGTGAGACTATGGTCTGGAATAAGAAGTATAGATCTAAAGTTCAATGTGTTCAGATGGACAATCTTAGGGGTGTGCTAGGTGTTAGAAGAATTGATAAAGAGAGGAATGAACGTATTAGAGAGTGGTGTGGTGTGAAGAAAGGGGTAAATGAGAGAATAAATGAAAGTATGTTGAGATGGTTTGGTCATGTGGAAAGGATGAATGATTGTAGGTTGGTTAAGCGGATGTATAGTGGTGAGTGTGTTGGGAACCGACCGGCTGGGAGACCGAAGAGAAAGTGGATTGAGTCGGTGAACGAATGTCAAGGAGAGAAATGTGAGTTTGGCAGAGGCGAGAATAAAGGTGCATGATAGGAGAGAATGGCGGGGTTTTGTATGGGGGCATGGTTGTGGCCCACCTGGGCCAGGGGATGAACCCTTACATTGATGATTTACCATAGTGAGGGTCCGTCGCGGTCCCATGATGCTCTAGGGTGGATTTTCTGTCTGTGACAAGCTCTCACTAATTAATGGTACAGAGGGGGCGGTAAGGCTGGGCTTTCTTTTCGACGTTTGTCATGTTCTCCTACTGCTTTTCTTTTCCGATGCTTGTACAGCACCTTACCCCCAATCTTGGGGCAAAGAGGAAGATGAAGAAAGAAAGAAAAATATAAATATATATATATATATATATATATATATATATATATATATATATATATATATATATATATATATATATATATATATATATATATATGTATATATATATATATATATATATATATATATATATATATATATATATATATATATATATATAATATAATATATATATATATATATATATATATATATATATATATATATATATATAACCTCTTAAAAACTGCTTCAAATAAAAAGGATTTAAAGAAGTCACTAAAAATGAATAAAGGTTTTAAAAGATTCTTAGATCTTTATGTGAATATCTAAAGGAGGATTTCATATTTAAATGTTGGAACGTCGTATTCTATTTTCTCCTTTTTATAATAGCCATTAAACTTTATATATATATATATATATATATATATATATATATATATATATATATATATATATATATAACTATATATATATATATATATATATATATATATATATATATATATATATATATATATGCGAATATTTAAAAACACCCGAATAACTAATATATATATATATATATATATATATATATATATATATATATATATATATATATAATATATATATATATATATATATATATATATATATATATATATATATATCTTTCTTATAAATATATAAGTATATATATATATATATATATATATATATATATATATATATAATAACATATATATATATATATATATATATATATATATATATATATATATATATCCTTCCATCTACATCCCAATATACCCACAAGGTTATTTTCTGACCTGTCCCCTTAGCACAAAGAAAACTAATAATTGGCGGGTCCCAGCATTGTTTAAAACTCACACACCAAGTGGTGACACATTTATAGTTAAATAGCCGAATGGCTTTCATGTCTACCTTTACAACATAATACATTAACCACTGATATATATATATATATATATATATATATATATATATATATATATATATATATATATATATATATATATATATATATATACTCTTCATATATATATATATATATATATATATATATATATATATATATATATATATGAATATATATATATATATATATATATATATATATATATATATATATATATATATATATATATATATATATATATATATAACAATATATATATATATAATATATATACTATATATATATAAGAGAAATAGGAAAATTAAGAGATTAATGACTTTTCCATTATAATTCTTTTTATTTATGTAATCTCGTTTGCATTCCATTCCAACAAAGCATAAAAATAAAATGGATGTTAATACCAAATAAATAAATTAGTTTTTTCCTTTTTATCATGATTATATTTAAAAAAAAAAAAAAAAAATTATTTAATTTTTTTTTTTTTATTTTTCTCTTCTATATTAGTCATTTTGGTTGTTACTTATTAAATCAACCCTGCTGATTTCGAAAATGGCTGTAAAAGTGGAAAAGGGCTGGTTTATCTGAAGCGACAGATAGCAAAGTTTAGCCTACGACTGACCAAGCGTTTCACAAAAGTGTGGAAGTGAACGTTTTGTCATTAGATAAGTCATCTTTAAATAGAAACAAAGACAAGAAAACAATTTGGTTAATGCTACAAAACAGATTCCAATTTTTCGCGAAAATTAGGACTTTATCAGGGACACACCCAAATAGTCGACAGGGAAAGTGGTCGACAGGTCAAATGGTCGAAACAACATAAAAATAATTCCCGTACAGCCTGCTGCAGGCATTAGGTTAGGTTAAGTTAGGTTAAATTAGGTTAGGTTGAAGTTAAGGTTTGTTGGATTCGTTAGAGAAACTCTAAATAACCAGATTTTTGTTCACAAATGTCAATAATTTGACGTGTCGATCATTTTCCTTGTCGTCCATTTGGGAATAGCTTCACTTTATCAATTTAGACAAAATTTACCCTATATTAGGTAAATTTTGTTTATACATATATAAACAAATATATATATATAAAGACATATATACATATTTATACAGACAAATATATATATCTATATATATATATATATATATATATATATATATATATACTATATATATATATATATACTGCCATATATATAAATATATATATATATATACTATGCGCCTGCGCACTTTATCATACAACAACAAACAGCATCAACAACTTAACAGCAACAACAACAAAAATAACAAAAACAACAACAAATACCACACCCTACAACATGCAACGACGAAAACTAAAATATTACGTTATTCCGTGTGTGTGTGTGTGTGTGTGTGTGTGTGTGTGTTTGTGTGTGTGATGTGTGTGTGTGTGTGTGTGTGTGTGTGTGTGTGTGTGTGAGTCCTCAAACAACAACAAACACAACAACAGAAACTAAGGTTTAGTGACGACAGAGAAATATTGCTCTTTTATTGGGCCTCTACAACGTCATAAGAAAAACTGCACGCTGATTGGCTCTCAGAAATGACGACATAGCAAAGGGGGAGGGGAGTACTGACGTCATAGAATTTCTGATTGCTGAAAGGTTAGCCATGGGTTTGTATTGGAAACTACTATAAATATCTTATCCGCCTCTGTATAGAGCAGTGGTCTCCAAAGTGTGGCGTCTCCTTCTTTTCAGCCACATGTGTTTTGAAACTTCTTGCTCACATTTGCAAAGCACTGATAGTGTTTTCTCTCAGAACCACGTCGTGCACCGTTGCCAGAGCTTGGGAAGGATTTCCTTCCTTTTTTTTACCCTTCCCTTGAAAAGGACCTGGCCCGTTAGTGGTGGAAGCTTGTAATATATGTATACACATGTTACGTCCCAAAAGTAAGAGTGCTGATGTCGTATTTAATTATGCATTGGACTTACCTGAAATTACAAGTTATGTCCTTCGAAGTATGATCCTTGAGAAGTTACAGAGCATTTCCAACTTTTCTTCCACTATTCATAACAGTACCGGAAGTCATTTTCTTGAAGTGTGTTTAGTTCACGGTTACAGTATTTTATGTTTTCCATCTCCCAAAATGATGACCTTCAACTTCATTTTGAACTTAGGGAAGAGTAGAAATTGCATGAGCTAGGGCAGAGATAAACAAGGTTTCAAATGCATACTAAAATTTACTAGAATGACAGACAGTTCTATAATTAGAGCACAAGAACCTCTCTGGTCATCTACTTGCGAAAACATCATCGTCTATCAATGTCTGTTCTGATTCTCTGAACTCGTTTTCGAAGTCGTTCCAAGACATCTTTGTAAAAGATGTGATTAACTGGTCTGTCCTGTAGGTACAATTCCTTGTGCACAATACCACGGCTTTCGAAAAAAACAATAATCAGTGTTTTCACCTTGGACTTGCTCATACGTGCTTCTCTGGGCGAGGAGAATTTTTGTGTGCCATTCAGCACTT
>JABUQX010081019.1:0-30000 GCA_015478945.1 Trachelipus rathkii | reverse complement strand
AAATATATATATATATATATATATATATATATACTATATATATATATAATATGATATATATAATATATATATAATAAATATATATATAATATATATATATATATATATAAAAATAATATTATATAATATATAATATATAATTAATATATATAAATATATATATTAATATTTATATATATATTATATATTATATATATATATATATTATGTATTATAATAATATATTATATATATATATATTAAATATATATATATATATAATATATATTATATACTATATATATATGATATATTTATATATATATATATATTAGAATATATATATAATTTATATATATATATATATATAATATATATAATTAATACTAATATATATATATATATATAATATTATATAATATATATATAATATTATATAATATATATATAATATTTACACGAGGCTGTCTTAAAAAGTAATCCGACCTTCAATGTTCCGCGTCAAATAGCATGCCAAGATTTTGTTAATGTGCACATTGAAGAAGAAGTTTAATGCGCATGCTTGAAATTTTTCTCGGCGTTCCGATGAGTTCCGTCGATTCCGACGTGCAGTCGAGTGCGGTGCTGTTGTATGTGCTCATCGAAATTTGATTTTTCATAAAATGGGCTGAATGAGTTGAACAAGCAGTTGCACAGGACTTGCTGGATACTGCCAACACTGACCCTGAACTTTTCTGAACAACTTATAACTGGAAATAAGAGTCGATGTGTGTACGCTATACAAAGACCAAAATCACAGTCACGTAATGAGGCATTCCCACATTCTCAATGCTAAAAAAGCGAGACGGGTGAGTAAGATAAATCAAGTGATGCTAAACGGTGTTCTTGATATCGCGTGAATGTGCATCAGGATACGCACACTGAATTGCAAACAGTACAAAGAGATACTATAAAGGAGATTGCTCCGCGACCTTCCGTGAAGCAATTCGCGCAAAAACCATGACTCTGGACGCAACAAATTGACAGTTGCATCACGACAAATGCTCCATGTCATTCATCGCAATTATTCAGACTTTCTTGCGACGGAAACCATGAAATTGCATTCGTTTGCGAGACCTCTCCTACTCACCAGACATGCTCCTTGCGACTCTGTATTTTCCGAAATGAAGAGCCCATGGACAAGGATTAAGTTATCACGATAGAAGAATAATGCAGAATGCGACAGCCGAGTTAACACCATTCCAAAAGACCCCGTGCAGATTGTTTCGGAAGCGAAAGAAAAGTAAGCCAGGTCTGTGAGATATCGAATATTTAAAGTATTCATTTTGAAAATACCTAGCATTCTTTCTTTTATATTCTGTTACTCTTCAAACTAGACTGCTTTATAACTGAAAATGTGTTTGTAATACACTATGTCATACTCAGTAACTATTTCTTGAAATCTTTACCTAAAAATTCTGTACCCTTTTCTGTCCATATCATTTGAGGATATCTCCTTCTTCATTTATATTTCTTTGACAGCTGTCAGCAACAACAGTCTTCTGATTTTTTATCTTTTTAAAACCTTAGCCATAAGTATCTGGAATATTACATCTATCACAAAAAAAAATATATTGATAACCTTCTTGAAGAATTATATTTCATCTATCCTGTCCACACCTCTCACAATCATATGTTTCCTCAGTTTTTAATATTGGTTTTTCGATCGAAATTTTTCGCATAGTTTTAGACAGAGTAAAAAGCAATCCTCACACCTCTATAATATATTTCAAATCTTTCTTATTAATTTTGGAAACTTTGACGCAAAACCTTGAGAAAACCACCGTAACGTATGGCTGTTTCACATCAAAATAATATTTATCGACCGCTTCCTTGCCTTCCATGATTACACAATGACATTAACAACAAAAATTATATTCAATTAAAAAAAAGTGATTAAAAAAAAAAAACAATGTAAGTATGAAATATTTTATTTTTTTTTAAAACATAGCAATGTTAACAGAAAGAGTCATCGTTTACAATTTTAAATTACCAAAAATACAATCATATAAAAAATTAGGAACTAATCCAAAGCGATGGGTGGTTTTTTTCTTATTCTTCCTTACACTTGAACGTAATGTACTTCCTACTATTCAGCTTTAATTCTATCCGATGCAAAGACATACCAGGGGACTGCATCAGTCGTAAGAATATTAGAATTATATCCAGATCAGCTACATCTTCTGTCTATTCAATAAAAGGTTCTCGGAAAATTAATAGTCTGAAGTTCTTGTTTGATTCTGTCCATCATGCTACAAGGAGCCTTCTGTCCAATCACGAGAGAGATATCGGATATCAAGTCAACAAGTATTCGATCCAAAGCTATGACTTCTGCCCTCAATAATGATTTGACCAATTCATTCATGTTAATGCTGATCTCTTTAATATACAGTTTAAGAAGCTATAACCCGTTTCTTATCCTCATTGGCACTTCTGAGCAATGATTTAAAATTATCTTCTCTCTCACAATATGCTTAGTACTACTGCTAGAGCTAAGCTCCTTTGGAGTGGAATTTTAATAAAACTTTAGATCTACTAATCTTGTATAGCATTTTTGATATAGATTTCTTTTTTCAAGCGTCAAAAATATAAAATATTTGATTACAGTCTTCTCAATAATTATTTATCTGCTAACTTTCGGATCATATAAACTCAAGGTTGCTGCTGAAGCAACGGTTGATAAGGGCTATACCCTCCCTGTTGCAGTTGATGGTTTGATTGATTGTTCGAACTGTTGTAGTTCTTGCTGTTGCTGATGTTGTTGTTGCTGTTGTTGTTTTGTTGTTGGTTGTTTTGTTGTTGTTTTTTTTGTTGTTGTGTTGTTGGTTGTTGTTTTGTGTTGGTGGTTGTTGTGTTTGTTTGTTTTGTGTTTTGTCTTGTAGTTGTGTTGCTGTGAGGTAGGGGAACCAGTGTTATATTCATCTTCTCCTAATCGTTGTAGGGTAAAACCACTACCTTTTTCATCATTGGCAAGCCACTTTATCAAGGACTCTAATAAACGGGGAAAAGAGTAAAGTAAAAACACACCTCCACCTTTCTGAAATAGCTTCTTTCTTATTTTTAAGTTTTTTTTCGTTTCCACAGTTTTAGTAATGATGTTCTCTATTACGACGTAACTGTTACTCTTCTGAGGTCTGTTAAAGGACATTCTTTTTATAAGATTTAGCATACTTCTGCTATTACATGTAAACCAAGTTTTATCTTCACCATACAGTTTACGTTTTCAAAGATTTCAGGGTTTTAAATTTTCATAAAGTAAAAATCTGCTACTAAGACGTACTCATTTATTCAGTATGTTATACGTGTCTTAATCATCGTCCTTAGGTAAGATTTGTACGCAGTAACACTCGTATGCGTGTCTTAGATGGAAGCTCGAAGAGTAATAACCATGAGGTTTTAGAGTAGACTTCTTTAAGATACTTTTAAGAATTCTTACTTTTGCATAGGGAACATTTGGGTAGCCACAACATTGAACTGACTCATTATCCCTTCTTTGACCAAACAAGATTAAATTCTGTGATGTTTAAAGACCACATCCACTCATATACTATTTGAATGAGATTATTTGAGTTATAAAAAATACTGTGATGTTTTTAAATGATGAGAGTAAACTGTGAAAGTTTCTGCTATATCCCTCATTCAATTTATGCATAAAATCATCAAGGATTATATTTATGACCTGGTAAACATTGAAGAGTTTTTATGTCATACAACCCTTCGTGAAATTGGATTACATTATTGTAATCTTTAACTTTTCTTGGTAAACACTGTTAACACCATATGATTTTAACAGTGTGTTGTTCGAAAATCTCGGATCTCTTTTAAAATGGCTTAATAAGACAGAAAGGTTTTCCACACCCCGTAGGGACCAGAGACAAGAACATGTAGGCAGGAGCGCGGAACATAAATTGACCAACGTCCATTCTAGATTGACCTCAAACATACTGAATAAAAAAGCTGCATATGTTTATAATATGGTTCATTAGCGCAATAAACAATAGATCGTCTGTATGGCAGGCATAAAGAGAGGACAGAAGGTTACTCTTGGAATCGGATTATTATTTAGTGACAATTTAGGGTATGTAAAACATAACAACTTTAGTAAAAAAATATGAAAAATATGACTTGATTCAATAGATAAATAGATCAATTCCTAGATCAATAGAGCAGGGAGGGGTGGGTGGTGTTATTTACTGATTTACTGATCTTACTATGTGTAAAAATTACAATTTAATAAAAATATGACTTGAATCAATAGCATCAATAGATCAATAGATCAATAGATCATGGAGACAGAAGGGTATGATGTATGATTTACTGATCTTTATGATATCAAGGTATGTTAAAACATTGATCAAGTTTTAATAAAATATGACTTGAAGCAATAGATCAATAGATTCCAATAGATCAATATTCAATAGGATCCACATTATTGACCAGAGAGGTGGTAGTGATGGTAATATTTACTGATTGTACTGATTAGAGTATGTAAATAATTTAAATTTTTTAAATTGCACTAAACATGAAAAAGCTTAAATGATTTTATATAAAACAAAAAATAATATTTAAAAAATTTTAAAATAAAAATACATAAATTTTTAAAAAAATTAAGTTGAAAAACAGAAACATGGCAAGCGCGTTCCACCCCGATCGAACAGAGGGATTGCAGGCGCGCACGCGCCCATTTTGCGTCGGACCGCGCCGGCAAGCACGCCTGCGGGGCAGCGGTCCGTGCGCCGTTTCGACGGCCGTCGGAGCGGCGCGCACGCAGACGCTTTTTGCGGCGGATCCACTGGCAGGCCGCCCTGCAGCGCGCGCACACCGCTCGAATCAGGGGCTGTTGCGTGCAACCCTCTTTGCCAGGAGCGGCCTTCCAAACACCTTAGTCAAAATCATACATCCATATAAAATATATTTAAAACCCAATCGTGTACTTATTAAATATTCTATCCAGCAGCCCGCACCAGAGCCCAGCACGTGTCCATTGTTCAAACTCAAACCTGCTACAGATTTAGACTCCTTTCTTCTCTTTCTATTACACTAACCAAATTCACCCTTCCTATTGCATCCAATGTTTAACTTTTTTAGAGCGGTCCCGGGGCCCCCTTCGCGGGGACCCAGAGGTACGTAAGTCGTCACGACAAGATACGTCACATCTAACCCCTCCCCAATTTTAACCCAATACATAGCTCTAGCCTCTAGAGAATATTAAATATAGACTAGAGCTGAGCCCGCGGCCGACCGGAGCCGGAAGCCGCCAGCCGAGCCGGAGCCGGAGCCATAGCTGGAAAACGATTCCTACAGGAATCGTTTTTCGATTCAGAATCGATTCCCTTCGGGAATCTCTTCGTATCCAAATTTCAGACTTCTACGATTAATTTATTTCTTTTAGGGCTAGCGCCCCATTACGGAGGGATCGCAGCGGGAGTAATCTCTATACGACGATTACTCATCACGCTCAACCCTAACTCGTCTAAGCCTAATCTCACCCTCTCAGATGCACAACAATGTAAGCGAATTTGACTACCTTCGGGAGAACCACCTATATTACATCCCTACCCGACTTGAATTACCCTGGTTTGAGCTAACCCATACATTAGATTATATCCAGTTTGAAAGCGATCCTCTAATAGCTTTTTGGAAATCTGCTGCAACGCTTCAGATGGCCGGAATGCTACTTATATAGATTATATAATATAGAATATATAATATTAATATAAATAAGATAATATAATACTATATTATAATTAAATTATAACTAATATATAATAAATTTATATAGTATATATATACTATATATATTCAATTAAATATATATATATATATATATATATTATATATATAATTTATAAATATAAGTAAATATATATATACATAAAAGAGATATATAATTATATATATAATTAATATATATATTATATATATATATATATATATATTATATATATATATTATAATATATATATATACTAATATATTAACATATAATATTATATATATAATATATATATTATATTATTATACTATATATTAAATAACTATATATAATATATATAATATATATAATTATATATACAGGGTGTTACGAAACGTAGGGGGAAAATGGAGCAATAGGTAATCTTCGTACCATAAAGCGTCTTTGTCTTAATAAAGTTCCTGTAAAGTTCTTCATTGGTAGGTAAATGAGTTATAGGAAAGTTGCAAGTGGTATATATGATATGTGTTTATGTTCCGAAGAGTGACGAGTTGGCTACCGGAAAACTCTTGAACGTAAAGTAGTAAACCTACTAGAACTAAGGTAATTGCTGTCTCTAATATTGGATCCCTGCATATAGGTTGCTTGATATGGTACCACTTATATATAGATATAGCAAACTAAATAAGAATACGGACATAAGTGTTGACAAGACTATATTACTCCAAGAAGGGAAAACGGATACAAGCAATAACAACTAAGAATACAAATAATAATTGGCGATCACAATCATACTTCAATATTACTAATAACAATATTAATACCTTAATAACAATAAATTATTTGATAAGGACATATTACTAGATATAGTAATATACGAATAAGGAACAAGGAAATAATACACAAAGGGAATAATAAAAGAATAATATAATAATAATATATAAAAATAATAATAATATAAATAATAAGAAAATAAATATTATAGTAATAAATTATATATATAATTAATAATAATATTAAATAACTATAATAATAAATAAATATATAATTTTATAATAATAAATAAATAATAATATTATTAATATAAAATAAATATATATATAATAATAAAATAATATTATAATAATAATAATAATAAATAATAAGTCAAATATAAATAAAATAATAATATATATATAAGATAATATAATATAATAAATATAATAAATATAAATAATAATAATAATCAATAGATAAATATTAAAATATATTATAATAATAATAATAATATTAAAATACAAATAATAAAAATAACAAAAAAAAAACTCAAAAATGTTTATTCAACATATAAAGAATAACAAATCCATCATTAACACAGGTAGGGAAACATCTATATAAGAAAGGAACATAATCTGAAAGCCATGTGCTAGGTTGAATAACAATAACTATAATTTCCAAATATGGAAATGTTTACTAAATGCCAACACAGTGTTGATGTCGTTTGACCCGGCATACAATTATGATAAGGCATCTAAAAAAAAACTAACAACGATACAATAATAATATTACAATCAATAACAAGAAAAAAAATATTTATAAAACAAGACAAATACATGGTTATAATAATTATAACTAAAAATAAAAAGCAAGATTATAGTTTAAGAAAATTGGAAATATAAATACAATAACCTGTAACAATAAAATATAATAAAATAATAATAAAATTAATAATTAATATAAATAGTAATAATAATAATAACTTAATAATAATACGATAATAATAATAATAATCAATAATGAATGTATTAATAATTAAATAATATAGATATTAATAATAATAATATAATAATTAAAATAAATAATAATAATAATATAATATTACTACTGATAATAATCAAATAATAAAATAATAAAATTATATAATAATACTTAATAATAATACAGTATATTAATAATAATACATAATAAAAATAATAATAATAATATATAATATAATAATAATAATAATAATAATTAATAATAATATTAATTAATAATAAAAGAATAATTAACACATAAATAATATTATAACAAATATAATACTAAATTATAAAACTAATACCAGGGAATACTAACTACTATATAATAGCTATATATTCACAATCATAATATTGAAGTAAAAAAATGTACAATGGCTAAAAAATAATAATAATAATATTAATAAAATAATTATAATTAATAATAATAATAATAATAATAATAATAAAATAATAAAATAAATTATATTATAATAAATAATATATTTAATAATTATAAATAATAAAATAATAGAAAATAACAATAATAAAATGTAATAATAATTATAATCATTAATAAATTATAATAATAAAAATAATTACACAAATACACCAATATTAATCACAATCAGTATTATAATCTATTACTACTAAAATACAATATTTCAGTCATATAATCAGCTCAACCATCGCTTCAACAATAAAAGCAATACTAATAGTTATAATAATAATAAGTATATAATAACAATAATAGTAATATAATAATTAATAATAATAATAAATCATGAATAATAATTAATAAAAATAATTAATAATAATTAATAATATATTAATAACAATAAAATAATAATATAATAAATATGAATAATAATTAATAATCCAATAATAATATAATAAATAAAAATAATATAATAATAATGACTGTCATAATAATAATAATATATAATAATAATAATAATAATAATAATATAATAATAATAATAATATTATACTCCAAAATAATATATAATAATAATGATGGACTATAATTATTAAATATAATTAATGAATTAGGCAAAATAAAAATCCTAAAGGAAAACTAAAATAAAAAAGATAAATAATACCAATAAGGTAAACGGAGAGTAAAGAAAATAATACATAATAAAATAAACCTAATATAATCCAATTAAAAATAATGATAATATAATAGAAAAGATAATATATAAAATATAAATAAAAATAATAATAAAATAATAATAAATAAATAATAAGGAAATAAAATAATATTAAGAATAGATAGAGAGATCAATAAAATAATAAAATAAGAAAACATAAATAATAATAAAGAGATAGTAGTAGCTAATTTTATGAGGTTCAGTCACAAGACTGACGCACACCTAATTCGACCGTATTAATAAAGTATATTATGAAGAATAACAAGCCTAGACCATTTTTATTTTCCTAGTGAATAAAAAGAGAAAATTTGAGAGAGATTTTCGGTGTTGACGGATGCTCTGAAAGAAACCCGCCAGACGGTAAGTGAGTTGGAACGCTATTTAGCATCTGCTTTGTACACTCCCCACGCTGCTGCCTTTCGACGAAGGGCTATTCTCTAAGTCGTACACCAAGAAGGAGAAGGGATACCAATATATAAATATTATTGTCTCAGAATATTATATCTTGATTTGAACTACTCGCCTAGCCTCTGTTTGAAATGGGTATAAACTCCTTGCTGATAGCAAGACATACCCCAACAGTGCCCACAGAATATCAGTGTAAATCCGAGAGCAGAGAAGAACCCACAAAAGGAGATGCCAAAAGTATAATAACAGAAATATCCCAAAGTGAAACAATGGTGCTGCTTTCAGAAGAAAACGTGATGAGGTAAAAGCTAAATTAGGCATAGTAATTTTAATTGTGTGCAAAATATCGGTTTAGGCTTTTGGCAATAATGGGTTGTGTATGGCTGTAAAAGTCTCTGTTAATGCTACTTGAGGCGAACTAAAGCTCTTCTGGGTTACCAATTACAGCCAGAGACATGCGATACTGAGCATACTTGTGTACCGTAGATAGGAAGACAGTAAAGAGAAGTGAGGCTGTATGAGGATACATTTGAGATGAACTGGTATAAATTATGAACAGCCTAAGAAATAGTAACAAAGAGGCATACAATAGACAGAAGAATTGTCCGTTACGAGACAATAGCATTTATATGTGGACTAAGAACAATGACATGTGTATCTCGACAGGAAGACCTAAAATAAAAACTCTGACACCCTAATCAGCCCAATAAAGAGGCCAAAGACCAAAACCAAATCCAAGATAATGAGGTATAACACATACAAACCCAAACTTCACACCCTCGCGTCAAAAAACAAAAGTTCAAAGAGTCCAAAAAAATCACACCAAAATCCGAATTACAAAGTGCCAAAAAATCCCACAAAAGACCCGAAGCCGAAAAAAGCAACAATAAATTTCCCCCTTCGCAGACAAACATACTCTGCGCCAATGAGCATAAACTTTGGAAGGAAAATAAATTTACTTGACCATCAACTTGATAAATTTAAATAACATTCTTTCAAAAATAGATAGTAAGATGGTTTTATTTTAAATTGAAAAATTTTATAGAAATCCAATGCAATTAGGCGAACGTAGTAGTTTGTGACACGCAACCTCTCAGGAGAAGTGTAATTGTTAAGTTAAAGTGGTGTGAGTCCGTCCAAGAATTGAACACTTACCCCGAGATAGAGACTCAACAGCAAACAGCATCTAAACGTAAAAGTTCATGACATCACTTAATAAAATCACAGCAGAAACCCAAAACAAACCGAGAAAGATACCAAAGATAAGAACGAAAAGAGACGAAGAAAAAAAAAGAAAGAACAAAAACTATGAAAACACATTCAATACATAAAAGTCGACCGCAAACCAGAAATCAATCTTTTAACGTCACCAACTCCATCGCTTGGGATAGAACGAGCCAAAAAAAGAGAAAACATTGGCTTACGAAGAAATCGACAAAAAAAGCACCAAAAAACAAGAACGAAAAAAATGGAACCAAAATTACATTAACTTGTTTTATCTAAAACAAAAGAAAAAGAAAATATTCAAATCACAAAAAATAAAAACGGTCCAGAATTGAGCACAACGCCCACACAGAGGAGTGACGACAACCCAGAAAAAAAAGAACAACAAACGAAACCAAAAAAAAGACAAAAAAATAAAAAACGAAAAAAAAATTGAATTTTTTCAAGAGAGTGTGTTTGTGTGGAATTACTATGAATGCGAGAATAAGAGAAAGAGACAACCAGGTATGAGGAAAATAAGATAAGCTTGTCAAATTATGAAAGAGTGTTCTGTTCATAGGTGGAAGAAAACCTATAAGGGTGTGGTGGGGAGAGATGCTCTCTTATTGAGTGTAAAAAAGTAGAATTTAGAGGCTAACTAAAGTAAAAAGGATGGTGTTGAGAAAAGAGTGCGAGGTGACTCACCTCTACTTTATGTAATGTGTCAATATAAGATTCGAACTAAATCAATAGCATCAAATCTTATGGATGCAATCTTATACTTAGGAACACATAGAGATTACATTCAAACACATCGACTACAATCATGCTCAGACGTTTTTGTTGTAATAATATGCTCAAGTCACAGAATAAAGGAGAGGAAGTCTGCTACTGAATTTTCGTAATATGTTCTGTATACTCAGTTTTTTTATTCATGTTCATTAAAGACATCGAGCTGATAGACACAATGCAGATATATGAGACTCTATTAGTGTCACATTTTTATAGAACGGGGCCTTTTCCTAGAAATCGAAGGCGATGGTAAGATGAATCGGATGTAAGAAACATATTGTCTTGACTCTGCACTCCACAAAGCTAATCTAGGATTGACGAAGCCTCGAAAATTGTCACCCCTAATACCGCATCTCGAAACACCACTAGTTGCATCGAACATATTCTATCTTATCTATAGTTATACCTATGTTTAGGATGATGATAAGCTATGGCGACTCACTGTACATATTTCTTATCCTAAGGCCTAACAAAAGGTCTCCTTCTTAATTCGGATACTACATCAATCACCGGAACCTAAATGATATACCCGTTCTATTGTATAGGCCTATACCCTACCTATCCTCACTATGTTATATGCTATCTATGAGTCTTATGACAATAATTTAGTGAAGATAATAATCTGAGCTCAAAAATAGAGGTTTCATATATGATACAGAGGGGTAAGTAATAAGTGAGGTGGCTATCCTAGTTACATTTCGGCAGGCTGACGTGAGTTTAGCAGTGAGTAGTGTAAAATATTGTAGGAAAGTACGGAATATAGTAAACTATACTAGAGCGATCAACTTTTTTGTTTTACATCCTCGGCCGCATTAACCCTTATATTTCCAACCTCCGTAGTAACCTAATGTATAGGGATATGTAATAGGTCAGAGAAATTGATTGTAGCGTACACGTGTCGTGAGCAATGTAACTAGAGATTCACTATACAATAATGAGTAGTACACACTTATAAATACATAATAATTACATAATAATAATATGTATATAATCAGTGAAGTAATATTATGACCCATATAACTAATAGTAATATAAAAATAATATAAAATGAAGATCTAATAAAACACATTACAGAGTTATTTTGGAATGTTAATTAAATAATAAAGATAATAAAATAAATCCAATAATAATAAATAACTAGTAAATAACTAAATACCTAAATCTAACTTAGACTTATAGATAAAATATGTAACCTAATAATAGACTAAACATCAAGTGAAGCAGACTTAAATATGATCACACCGTTCTAACAATGAATAATTGATATACTATACTAGCATAATAATAACATAATGTAATCTATGAATAATACAAATAAATCATATGGATACGTATTGCATAGAAATAAAATAATAGGTAGAGTTATAACATATGGATTGTATAATATAAATTGTATATATTATACATCTAATATAGAATCCGAAAAACTATTCAGGCCTGGTAATACCTCGACTCAATAAAGAATCAGAGTAAAGTGAATAATCATGGATAATAATGGAGATCATACTCGAGATAAAATAAATAATGAACTATATATAATAAGGTAATGAATATCACATTAATAATTCAATAGATAATAATAGATGTGAGACTTAAGATCGAGATAGATAACACTAAATACATAGTAAATAAATAATAAATTAAGATTGTACACGAACTAGGTCGGGAGCGACTATCAAGTATAACCCACCTAACTGTAGTCTTCCCCAGTCAGGCTCGATGCTCTCGCACCTCTAATAATAAAATACTCATTAAATTATAACACTATCTAATGCCATAGTAGAAGTGATGAGACTCTCTCCAGTAAACTTACTTTATATGACAAAAATAACAAATTGTAGTCAATTGTGTTATAATCAAATGTAAGATACAATTGCCGTCCAAAGTTATTTGCTCCCTCCTGTATCATGTCCTTGTACACAACAAGTAAAAAGCATCCGTCTGTCTCAATACTCTCAATCAATCATATCTAACTGTCTTACTAACTCAATCTCGCTCCTCTGGCTCTACTCATACTACTTATAATCATACTCATAAATGATATAACAATAAATATAATATAATAAATAAATTATATATAATAATTATTATAATATAAATATAATATAAATAAATATAGTATAATAGATATATATATATATATATATATAATACTATATATATATATATATTATTAAATATAATATTATAATATATAATAATATTATATAATAATAGATAATATATATATATATATATAGTAAATAGAAAATATATATATGATAATAATATATATAAGAATAAATATAAATACCATTATATATATATTAATATAGAATAAAATATAATATGAAATATATAATAGATATATATAAATATAAATATATATATTAATATAATATAATATATAATAATATTAATATTCTATATATATATATATAGATATATTATTATATAATGAATTAATAATATATATAAAAATAAATTTATAATATATATATTAATTATTATATATATATAGTAATAATATTATATATAATAAATTAATGAAATAATAATAATAATATTTGTGTTTCGCCAGAGGCTGCAATTTTAATTACACAAAAAGCGTCTGTAGTTGGTAATGATCAAATATATATATTAAATGATAAGATATAAGTATAATATATAGTAGATATATAATTTATTAAAGTGGATCAGTGAGGTTGGAGTTCTGAAGTATCGGCATTAGGTATTCAGTATCTCAAAATACTATAAGTATAGTCATAGTTACCGATGGATAAAATAAAGTATAAGTTATATCAATAACCTGGTATAAAAATTTATTGTTCTTGTTTGTGTTTATTATGGACTATTAATTTTCCTTACTACCAGTCGGCAGTTTTCTCCCACGAATTGTGCTTGTCCCCTACTACTGCTAACTAATAATAAATTATAAATAATAATATCGTGCCAAAATTGAAAATAAAATGGAATTTATCTTAATATTAAAATTATATAATAAATATAAAGTAAGAAATAGAACATTGCAATTTATTTAAAGTTAGTTAAACATTATTAATATAAGGATAGTGGGATGATAAAAATAATTATATTTCGGAGTATGAAAATTTTCTGGTCAACTAACTGTTTTGTGATTCTAATATATATTGATGCTGTAGTGTAAATAGTTATCACAAACTATACATAACGAATCATGAATCAAGTTAAGGTACCATAAGCTAATAAACCTATAAACGATATATGTAATCGACGATGCAGTAAATACCTCATATACCTTAAAACCATAGATGGATCATACAATAGTATTCGTTAAATCTATTTACTCTTGTTATAGGGTATTTTTACTATATATATTATTTGTATTTTCAGTAATAATTTACGAAGTCGTTACTCACGTTATTTTCCCAGACCCTATAGTAACTAGTACCAAACGTACGATTCTTAAAAAATACGACATTATTAAAATAGATTACCTTTTTTTTCTAGTTTGTTTAAAATATATTTTTGGATCCATGTTTATTAAATACTGAAATTTATATGTGTAAGTAATCTATATAAAAAACTAATATATATATGAAAAAATAATAATATATATAATATAAACGGTAGTCCATATAGTACAATAAGGACCAAACTCGTCAGATACCTAATACTATGTCTATGAGCTCACAAACTAATACGCATTATATGTGGATGCAGAGCATATGGAAAAATTTATTATAAAAAAAGAAGTGAGACAATCTATACGCTGTTTTGACTAGTGATTTAAATTAATACTATAATTAGATATTGAAGTGTACACTATAATATTTCGTACTACTTTTAAATAGTGAGGTAAGTAGTACATATGACTCAATTATAGATTGAAGTCTAATCTCAAAATAGTAACAGTTTAAGAGGATAACGGCGTACTCATCTTAAGGGAAACCCGAAAACATCTTTGAACATAGCAGTAGAGGTAACTCTTTATCTCAACTAGCATAGTATGTTACTTTATATCGAGAGAGACTCAATAAGCGGTGTATGATATCTCTGAATTACGTATTTAACTATCATAGTGATGATGTGAGGTTACTTACTCTCATAAATGTTCAATGTGTCTATATTATATATTAATAGTTATATTTAATATAGTATTATGATATGATTATAATAAAATAATGTGGTAATACAAATGATATATATATTATATTACTTTATACTAATTTTAAGTACCTCATGATACTTAAATGTTGTATTAATCAGTAAAATACTATAAGAAATTATAATATTAAATGTTATATATATAGCCTATAGGGTATATTAGGGATACAACTTATATATAATATTCTCAAATCTTAGGTACAAGATCAAATACCATATTTGGAACCGCGTACTTTGGTACTAGTGAATGAATCCCTCAAATTACAGTCTTATAGTTATATTGATCACTTTTGAACTTGAGACTAATAGTTACACGATATAGCTGACTTAGTAATGATGTATTAAGTGTCTACTGGTACATACTCTCCACTAGCGTTCACCTCATCGAATACAACATTATCAAATAACTATGCAAATAATAAAATTTAGGTATGATATATTACATTTAAGAGTATAGGTAATACATGATAGCGATTGTGTTTCACTATACTCACCTCAGAGGTGCGGGTTATAATGCTAGGAGTGCGGATAATTAAAATCACTGTTAATGTCGGATTGCGTAGAATAGTTTAAGGGCTGTATATGTTTTTAAGAGTATAGGCCACAAGGTTACATTCGATATATTTATACTTATATATATATATACTATATAATATATATAATATATATTAATATATATATATATTATATATATATATAGTTATATAATATATAATATAAATATATATATATATATATAATATATATATTATTATAAGTATATATAAATAGATATATATATATATATATATTATATATATATAATATAATATATAATATATATAAATATATTATATAATTTATTTAATATAAATTATATAATATAAATGATATACTAATTAATATATAATATATAAGTAGTATTTACATTGATTGCATTTTATTATTAATATAAGTAATTATTATATTATATATTATATATTATTGATTTAGATTTATTATAACTTATTATTATATTATTAATTAATATATATCACATTAATTAATGTATTATTATTATTGAATATATATTAATTAAATTATATTTAAAGATCTTTATATTATATGCTACTATATTATATATTTTAATATTATATATTATAATATATATAATTATATTTATATAATTAATTAATATGAAATTATTATTATATATTATTGAGGAGCATTCTCTGAACTAACATAATCACTGCAGAAAAAATGAAAAGTTGAGCACTACTTATACCTCTACATAATTTGTATATCCTAAGATGTGACTTATCAGAAATAATCTAAACGTAGTCCTGAAAATTTTGACGTCATATGCACCCGTTTGGTATAAAACAAGAAACGCAGCTGTCACTACCACGATTTATTGAGCCTGGAGTTTCTGAGATAACCTATTCCTTACTTTTACTAATTCTCTGCGTATAAGAATTAACGATTCTTAACATTTGGATAGTAAATAAAATTTAATATAATAATGACTAAATCATATTAAGAAGTAAGTAATACACATATAGGCTTATATGCCATCAGATGATATTACCAGTGAATCACCAAAAAGACTGATGATAGTCAGAATCTAAAAAGTATAGATCTACCAAAGACACTCTGTAATAGAAAACATTTCCTCGCACACGTCTCTCCCTCAGCCAACAAATATTGGGCGCCCCTAATACGTTTGCCTTAAAAAGAGATCTACTCCAATACACCTTTATGTTTAATAGAAGTCATCTTCATTATACTATGCTCTCATATAACAAGTTTAGTTGTAATTTATTCAGTATTCCTTTAAGAATTGGATTACTTCTGCTTTTCGTGTTTAAATGTAGTGAGTAGCATATAATTAAAAGTTCCTCTTGCTTATCTATCTTTATAGAGAGAGGCACAGTTGACTTCTACACTAGATTGTTGAAGCTGTGCTCGAAAAACAATGAGGTAGAGTCTGAAAGAGGAAAAACTTTTTACAATAATTCTATTGCCAACAATCACCAAAACCAATTGTGGACTTTATGTGTTAACAAGAGCATATTTATACTGCTAGTTCTATTCTCAAGAACCAAACCTATGTGTCTCAATAGAAGCATAAAAGATAGTATCATATTCATTTCATAGACACACTCACTCACAATGATTCGCTTACATCGATATAGGTTCAATATTTATGTTTGTAGCTAATATGTAGCGTAGAATATTATTGATATATTATAAATAAATCTCTAAGTGAAATATATATGTACAATCTCCTTTTTCTCGTAACTGTCAGTATTCTAGCTACAAATACGACATTCTACTGATATATTATTACATTTACTTTCATAAGGAAATATCTGGATAATTTTTTCTATTGGATTATAGATTATATGATTTTCGAGTGCTTACGGTCTATGCATTGTCAGAGATGATAATCAAGGTTCAGTATGCAATACGCCGTCATCGGTTTTGGTGACCTCACACAGAGTATTGTACAATATACTTATATAGTCTTCTAATCAGTCGTTCATGAGGTGTTTCTTGATTGTACAGTCCTTATTAGAGAAGGCCTGTGTAGCTTTTATATTTATATTATAATCATAATTTTTTTAGTTCTTTTATATAAACATTATAATGAATATAGTATTGATATAAATCAATAATAAATCATTAGTTATTTCACATAAATATTACATATATAATATAGGTATGATAATCCTCTATTAAGGTTCCCCAATAACACTACTGTATTTTTTAGTATTGTTTCTCTACTACGAATAGTTCATGTTCATATTTATCAAAATGCCTATAGGTAGTCACTTTTATCAAAGGATAATTATTCATGTGTACTATCTATATATGCATAAAAAATCACGACTACACACTACTACTTATCACTCAAATAATAATAATATAATGTTTGAAAAACCACAAATTTGTGAGTGGTATTCTTTAATACACAACCTATATGAGTGTATTAAATACGCTTTAGCCAAACATATCATATTAGTGATTTCGCAATAATTTTAACCATAAATTAATTATGTTAAAAAATGGCCTCTACATCTGCATGTTAAATCTAATTATATATTATGCTAACTAATAAATGTGTTTATTATTTTAATTGATAGAATAGAGTATAGCAAAGCGATGGCGTAGAAATTATTACTAAGTTCTGCTTTAACATAAACTAATGGTTATAAAGCGATTAAGAATGACTTATATGTATTGCTAATATAATATCATATATTGAGAGCTATATACCAGGAAATTATGAACATATGCAAGATATGATTTAGCACGGGGCTACCTATACTCACCGATGGATTAAGCCACTGTTCAGATACTAGTTATACCATGAGACTTTCGTTAATAATTCTATATTTGACCTGATGAGATGTGTTTAGAATATTATTCTTACTATTACCATATACTAGGTAATAATTATCTATCCAATAATACGTGAGTCTTTCTATAGTACCTTTACACCTAGCCCCTTCACAATAAAATTCACAATAATTACTTTGTTGTAACTCGATAGAGTATTTTGAGTATATGTTCTTCGATAACATGGCCTAATATATAAATTTCTTGCCATATGTGACCTTATCACAGAGGAAGACTTAAAATCTACTCACTCATTTATAATAAACTCACTCGACACACATTTATTCTTAATACGGACATCAAGTAGATAGTATATATATCCCCAATACACACTATATATCTAATTACTAATAGACCTCAACTATAACTACATATATTATAACTATCTAAAATATATCTGTAATATCTAACTCATAGTTACACTATCCACACTTGCTATAGTTATATAAAATACCTATATGAACCTTATCACAAAGGGAAGTCATCTAAATATAAACTATACTAACTAATAATCATTTTCATACAGGATAACTACATTACAAGCTGTTCCATTGTTATATAAATAAACTCACTACAATCCTCTCAATCTATCGGCGTTCTATATATCTACTGACCTGTCCTATGGTCTCAGAAACAAGGTTCAACAGCAGTTATCCAAGAAGGTAGTGTTAGATTGAAGTAATATATACTATTTATTAAAAAAACCTTAAGATATAAGCTTTAACTAAAAGAGTAAATTATATTTAAAGTTAAAATTTATTTTTTATTTTTAAAACAAGCATAAAAAAAGTAATTTAAGAATGAAAAGATTCTAACGATGAAAAACATTTTTTTAAATTTATTATTGTCATGTACAGGATATGGTATGACTGAAACATTAGTGACACATGGTACTTCATATTTAAATGAAAATCTTGGCTACTGTGGGCAGCTACTTCAGAACGCTAAAGGTAAAGTTGTTGATCTAGATACCAGAGAAATACTTCCACCAAATACACCAGGAGAGCTTGTAGTCAAATCTCCGACAGTAAGTTTGATGGTATCGTTTCTTGTTGTACTTACAAATTTTAAATTTGATTTTAAAATTTAATTTTTGTGTAGTATACCACTTTATATTAAAAAAAAATTGATATTGGTACGATTACATACATTCGCAAAGAATATTTTAAAATCAAATTTTAAAATAAACTTCAATAGTGTTTTGTTTTATAATAAATACAATGCTAATACCAAAACCAATGTTAATGTTCATAAACTTTCAAATTAGTCAATGTTGGGATACCACAACAATGAAGAGGCTACTAAAGAAATAATGGTTGAGGAAGGTGGATTATTCGTGTGTAAGGTGTGTTAGTTTTTTGTCATTGTGCATTATATTCTTAGTTCTGGTAATGGCTATGTTAGCTTTTATCATGCTGAAAACAATGTTACGCTTAGAATATATTCGGTTAGTTTAGGGTAAAAGAGCTTATTTTGTCTCATGTTTTTACCGTAACTGATTCGATATGTCGAAATGATCATTAGCCCTCGAAAGTCAAAAGGAATGGACAGGATGGGTAGGTCTGCAGGGCAGCGAGGGCGGGTAGGTTTGATTTAACTCGATTTAAATCTCGGTAAAGCTATCATTACACTTATCCGCCAACGCACTCACTCTCACTTGTTCAAAAGAACGTGTTATTTTTATGTTATGCTTTGGTATAAAACTTTGTTATGTTTTCACCTATTTGCTTCGGTCATTATGATAATTAGGTTAAGGTTATGATAATTTTTGTTAAGCTATTACGAAGAGAATTTTAAAAAACATTTGTACGTTTATGCATTTATGTCACGTTTGGGTCCCTGTATCGATAATCCGGACAAGGTTATGAATACATTAACTTTTGCTAAATGTATTACTCGGTGTCTTGTAATAGATTACGCTTTTATAATCATGTTATGAGATCAATGCCTGAAAAGGTAAGAATTAGGTTTACGTATTATGCATACAATGTTACGTTACTATTACTAAGGGTGTTAAGTGTGGAACTTTGGTTAAAAATGTTTAACTCAGTTTTTATTCTGTTGTGTTAAGATTTTGTGTTAGGTTTGGCTTTGTGACATATCAATCCTTTTCTTTGTTCATGTAACGATGTTATGTAAGCCTTAAAAAATGATGTGGAACATCTTTATTAAAGTTAAGTTATAGTTTTGCGATTGATTTTTGACATAGTTCTTTGAAAATTCCCGGTTCTCAACAAAGTTTTAAATGATATTCAATTTTTTTTTTTCTTGCTAAATGTTCCTATTCAGTGGCTCGCTCAATTTTACAATGTACTTCAGATAATGATTTTCTTGGAAATAAATAGAATAATTTGTTTGGTTGCTTCCATAAAAATGTGCTTTATATTTTATCTTCGTATTTTAAATGTGGAATATTTTGTTAACTCGACTCTAACAACGATACTATATCTCTCTTCGTGTATCGTTAAGTTGTGGTTAGGTTTTGGCGCTTTGTACGGATATATTATGTTTTCTTTTAGCTTCATGTTCGGTTATGTTAGCTTTATTGAATTATGAAAACTTTATTACGTTAGAGTATCATTCGTTGTGACTCAGTAAGGATAATTAACCAATGTTCTGTGATTAGGAAAATTTGTATTAGTTACAATTATTACTCATTATTAATATAATATAACATTTTTGTTTATGTTTAGAGATATGATTTAAAACAAGTAAGAATAGTGTTACGTTTTTGCAAAAATACCATGTTATTCTATTTATCTGGTATATAAGTGTGGAACTTTGTTTAATGTTGACTGCTTATTCGGCGATAAGCTATGTTACGTTTGTCGTTATACATTATATCGTAGTTCAGATATTGAATGCTATGTTTGCTTTCTTGATGTGAAAACTTTGTTAACGCTTTAGAGTAACTCATCTGTCTGTATGATATTACACACGTTGTGTAAATTTTTGCTTAAAATGTTACTATGTTAATGTAAAATATCAGTGTATGTTAGAAACAAGTGTGAATAGGTTGCGTCTTTGTATGCTATGTTATTACTTCACTGCTGTTAAGTGTGGAACTTTGTTAACGTTTAACAGTTTATCAATGTTTTAAACGATGTGTTTGGTATTGTACATTCGTGGGTTATTTCATCAAGTTCAGATGATGCTAAGTAAGCTTTATTAATGTAAGAAACTTTGTTACGTCAGCATATATTGTTGTTTGAGAGGTCGTTGATTTTATGTATGTTTTATCCAAAATGAATCTCCGATGTGACTTGAATCTAGATCAATAGATGCAATCAGATCAAGAATGCGCAGGAGGTGGCTGGATGGTGGTTTTGATTTACTGCTTTATTCAAACTGGCGAGTTACGGGTATGTAAAACATGACAATCTTAGTAAAAATTTGAACTTGATCAATAGATCAATAGACTTCACCAACTGGACTGCGTAGGTGGCTGGAATGGTAGTTGGATTGGTGGGTTTGATTTACTGATTTACTGATTTAGGATATGTAAAACGTTAACAAATTTAGTAAAAATTTGACGCTTAAATCATAGATCAGAATAGATCAATAGATCAATAATCACGAACTGGGCAGGAGGGTGGTTGGATGGTGGTTTGATTTACTGATTTAACTGATTTAGGGTATGTAAAAACATAAATTTGTACAGTTATAAACATAAAAAGAATAAAAATTTTTGTTTAATTTATTTAACTCTTATTTTTTCAATTTTTATTTTTTTCTTGATGGTTTCTGAACGTTATTTCTTCGAAATCTATGAAGTGGATAGTACAATGTAAATAAAAGAAATCAAACATTGTTCCGTTATACCGATATTTATTAACTTGGCACCGCAGCAAGCCTCAACTCACCGCGTGCCAGAGCCAAGTCCTCAGATCCAATACCAAGCTCTTTCTAAGAAATTACACTCTGAATCCTCTCACCAAATTTCCACCTTTGTCGAATCATTTTATTTTTTTTTTATGGATTTTGGGTCCCCTTCGGGAGACCCACGGGAACGTTACCTCGTCTACGCAGGTTACCTCCCCATCTAACACCCCTTCCAAATTTTAGCATGATACGATAAGTTCGGTGTCGGTAGCAAGCTGGCAAATCGACGTCGGAGTCTGAACCGGATGCGAAGAAGAAACCGCGGCGAAATACAGAGTGGAGTGCGTTAAAAAAAACGATTCCTTACAGGATCGTTTTTCGACTCAGGATTCGATCCCCTTCGGGAATCGAATCTTTTTCGACGTAATAATAATAATATGTTAGTGTGGTATGTGCGCGCGCGCTCACGCGCTGACAGACAGACCTTCGTAACGCAGATTAACGTATCCACGCTCGAGCCTAACTCGTTCTTAGGCCTAAATCTTGTGCTCACATCAGATCACGCAACAAGGGGGTAAGGCCACAATATCAGCGTTGACCCTCGGGGGCGACCCCCCTCTATATACATCTCCCACCGACTTGAAATTTTACCCTGTTTCGAGCTTAACCCCATATATAGATAATATCCACTTATTTTCACACTTTCCAAGTTTGAAGATCAACTACATATCTTCCTTCATATCGAAAAGGGTGTCAACGGTCAAAACGTAAATTTAAAATAAAACTACTTATATATAATACACATACATCATGTATATTAAAACCTTTACAAATATAAAACACATCGATACACAAATATATTACTCCTATTTATATATATATATGCTATATGTAGAGTATATTGACTACTTTAAATATTATAATACATATATTACGATGATTTAGAAATTATACTTTTGTATCGGTTTTCTAAGATATAAGATATTATATTCAAATCATTTATACTTTCTTAACTATTATATAATTTATATATATATATCATATTTACTTATTATATTAATTATTATTAAAACATTAATATATTATCATTACTACTATCATATAAATATATCACTCAGTTAATGGGCGCATAAAGCCGGTCCTATACGTTTTGTAGGTTGGCGCGTTCCATGCCATCAATTTTTATATTTCAACTTGCAGTTAATAGTTTAGTTGCTCAAAATATCACTTATATTATTTTTTTTTTTCAATTTTCTTTAATTTTTATTTAGTAGGAAATTAATATTATTAAAGAATTAAACAAAATCTATATATCTACTCATTATTAATATTATATTCATATAATAACACTATTATTATCTAAATTGATTTAATATTATTTAATAATATGATAAAAAAAAATTCATATATTCAAATATTTATTTTAAGTTTTAATTAAAATTCAGTACGTGTCTACACAAATTTTTCTTATTTGATTTTGAGGTCTGAAAATACAAACTCGTTACCAAATCGCAACATGGCCCAGAATTCTAATATTATCATTTTTGTTTGAGGAGAAAAATGTGTGTGATAATATATTGGTACTTATTAGCTGTGGTACGCTTTTCGTATCTACAATCAACTCATCTTTGCTATACAAACTTCCAAATAAGCTATTGCTTAACACAGCTTTTGATTTTTCAATAGTCTTGTATCAGCATTTCAAATTTATGGTTAGAATTATACGAAAGTCAATTTCGGCAAATTTGTACTCTCATAGTTTCCACTAATTAAGGCGTCCTAAAGCGAAGCGATATACGAATATGTATTATTTGTTTGCGGTTTAGTCATAGATCATCTTTCTTTTATTATGTATTAATATTATTATTTCTTATTCTCTCTCTCATATTCTACTTTGATTCCATTAGATTTTCATTCATAGCTTCTCCCATTCTTTTTCACTTTCTCTTATTGCTTCTATATTCCTCTCTCTCTCTCTATTTTATCTATATATATGTATTTATAATTTATATATATATATTATATATATATATATATATATATATATATATATTATATATATATATATATATATGGTATAGTATAATTATATATTTATCATGAATTCAATAGTGTCGAATTATCGCCGCCTCCAGGTAAGTTGGAAGCAATTTTTTTTATGCTGTGTTAAATCTAACTTATCTCGAATAAAGTTTGTTGAAAAAGCTCTCTTCGGGGCATTTGCGTTTATTTCATTTATTTATTTTTTTAATAATGCGGCTTCAAATAAATAAATATACAATCATAATAATTCTGAAGTGAAGGTTATCTTAGAGTTTAGTTAGTTTTAATAGAATTTTAAAACTATACATAAGGCTCAAAGGTTAGCGCTCTGAGTTTAATTAGTTTAACAAGATTTGAATTTTTTTTTTTTACTAAATATTTTTAGAGGTGTGAAGCTGCTTTAATAACAAGTTTCTACACTCTGAAGTTCAGGCATTCTTAAAACTGTTCCAATTTTTTGAACGTGTTCGAATTCATCAACGATTTGTATATCTATTATAATCATCTGGGTTGAGGAACGGAACATAACTACATGATCCATATATATATATATTTAATCTATATATATATATATATCTATTATATATATATATATATATATATATATTTTATATATATATATATATATATATAATATTGGTGTGTGTGAAATGTCAGATGCAATCACCTATAAATTGTACGAAGAAGGATATTCCATACTTATAATACTAATTATAATACTATTATACTATATTGTAAAGATATATGTTTTCAGCCATATTGTTTCTTATTTATTATTTGTAAATATATATATATATAATATTATATATATAATAATATCATATATATATAATATATTATATATAATATATTATATAATATATAAGTATACATGATATGGAATGATTAGTGCAATATCTACAGGCTGGGTACTACAGGTAATACAAAATAGGTCTCTATGTAATGTAAAAAGTTATGAGTGCCATATAACGGTTGAAGAGCACATATGTAAAGTATGTCTTATATATTTAGAGAGAATATATATATATATATAAGCATAGATGTATTATTATGATACTTAATACAAGCATTATGATTAGTTAATTATCTATAATATAAATTTATATAGCACTATATTAGGTCTAATGGATCGTTTTCTCTATAACATATTAAGGCAAATATTAGATTATTAGTAGTATATAAATTATATATTATATTAATGTGTATTATATATTTATAGACTATTTAATAATATTATTCTTATAGGTCTTTATAAACTATGTGGTATATTTTTTCACTTTTAATTATGTCATTATTATGTATGAATTAAAATATCATTTATATAATTTCAATATTTTACCTAATATTATACTTATTATTATTATTTTAATGGTAATTTTATCTATAAAATGTATAGTTTTACTGAAAAGAGTTATAATTAAAAGTTCATAATTAGTATTATTTAAAAAATTTGAATAGATATCGATGGAATGTGTGTACGTGTTGTTGTGGTTGTGTTGATGTGTGGATGTGTGTTAGGTTGTGTGTAGTAGTGTGTTAGTGTTTATGTGTGTGGGTTGTTGTTCTATAATAGTAGTTGTATTTGGTATTTTGTAAGTGTTGTTGTTTTTTTATTTTTTATTTAATTTAAAATTGATAAACTTCAGTAAATTATTTTAACAAATCGATTTATATATTGTACGTATACTATATTTAAAACTTAAAATAAAGTTATCTCGAAAATTTATAAAATTAAATATAAAAAAGTCTCTACTTGGATTTTAATGGGTCAAAACTTAATTTAATACTGAAGTTGGGTCTATAATATATATATATTATATATTATATATATTTATATTATATATATGGTATATTATTATATTCAATTATATATCTATTATAATTATTATATATATAGCATAATAATATTTTAGGTGGGAATAATTTTAGGGGTTATGGGTATATCGAATATAACTAACCCTATATATTAAGTTTATTAAAAGTATGAGTGAACGTTTAATCACTTTAAAAAAATTTTGTTATAAAACTATGGTAGTTTGGTATATATAATAGTCTATATTACATATACATATATTTTCATTCCAAAAAATTTCTGTACAATAAAGAAAACATGTTTTAATTATCATAAAAGTTAAAGTTATACCTTTAATATACTTATATATATACTGTCAAAAATATATATAACTCTATATATCAACCTTAGTAATATTTATCTATATTATATATAGTATTATTATATTATATATATATATATATATAATATTCTACTTACCCAACATAGGTAATATTAAACTTCATCACTCTATTTATCCAATCTATCTTTTAATATATACTATCTAATCTACACAATATTTATATCTATTGAGGCTCTTGTTAGATATATATATATTACATAAATATATATACATTATATATATATGAGTAATAAATATTATATATATATATATACTATATATATATATATTATATATGATATATATATACTATATATATTTATCATATAATATAACTAACTTAAGGCAATGCTAAAAATTTGTTTGTAATTCATTGTATATATAGCAATATATATAACCTAATATTATATATATAATATATATTATATGATATATTAAATAAGCACGCATCACTATATATACATATATCATATATAGCTCATCTCTCACGTGCTAATATAATATATATCTCACTCACACACCTTTACTTATGATAATTGCCTAATGTTTGGTTATCGGGACTAATACTAATATCACTATATATATATCTATGTTATATATTATCACTAATATAGTTTTTTATTTACCATACTACTTTATAATATATATATATGCCTACTTATATATAATATATACTACTCATCACTCATTATATACAGTCACTTCTACCCTTGAGCTATATATATAAATGAGTACAGACTTTGCTATATATATATATACTAGCCCTGTCTATATATATATATATATATATTATTCATCTAATATATTAATATATATATATATATATATATATATATCTATAATAATATATTATTAATATACTATATATAAATAGTAGTACTACCAACATAGGGAATGTAATCATAACGTCAGATTTATAATATAATATCATATATTATATATATATATACTTAATATATTAATATATTATATCTATCTATATATATATCTATATCTATATATATTATAATATATATCATATTATATTCTAGTATATATATCTACCTATACTATATAATAAATTGCTAAGCTTGGTTATATATATTAATTTACATATTATATATATATATATTATATATATATATATCATATATATATATATAATATAATATATTATATATAATATATACTATATATAATATTATCTTATACTATATTTATATATATTTGTAATTAATATTAATATATATTATATCTACTATATATATATAATATATATATTACTATATATATATACTATATAAATATTACTATATATTACTATCTATATATCTATGTGGAATGTAAATTGGGGGCCCATATACATAAAAATTTTCACTTATCTTTTACATATAAATATATATATACTCATATTATACTATATTATATCCAATTAGGGAATGTACATATAGTCACGTTCTTATATATATCATATTATATATAGTCCTATACGATCACTCAACATCACACTATATTATATATCACACATATCCACATCACTACTAACTACTTACTTTTAGGTCTAGTTTTGTAAGAATCATATTTAGTACCTATAATAATATATATACTAATAGATTTACTATGTATATATACCTACCAAATTATCGTGGAAATGTAATAATCTAGTTCGTTGTATCAATAAAATCCATATTTGATCTTATATCCTATATATATATACCTATATATATATATATATTATATTCTATATATAATATAATATATACTATCATATAATATATATATATATAATACTCACATCACTCACTAATATTATTCTATATATATCATGATAATCATATACTCAGCTACTATACATATATATAATATATATATTATATATACTATATAATATTTATTATATACTATATATCATAATATATATATATATATATACTATATTAATAACACTTACTAATATTACCATTGCCTAAGTTGGTAATAATAGTAACTTATATCATCTATATATATAATATATATATATATATATAATATATATATATATTATTATATATATATATATAATATAATATATATATACATCATCCATACCTATATATATATATACTATGATATATATATACTATCAATATACGTAATTATTATACTACTGTAATACTATTACTAATAAGTTACTACATCACATCAAACTCTACTATCTCGGGTGTATTCAACATCAATATAATTAATATCTCGAGTATATTATAGTCAATAACTACTACATACAGACCTTGATTATAATTAAAACACTATTTTGGGTATATTTTATACTACACCTTATATACTGTTTCGAACGTAGCACTAAAGTACTAAGTATTATAAGTGTATATTCTCTCAAAACATACTTTGAATAATGTAATTATACTCTACCGATAATTATAGTCACATATAATATCATATATAATAGTATACACTTATCTGTATTTTACTCATATCGAATTATATATATATACTACTTATATCTATTTCTCTAATAAACTACCTTAATAAGAGAGTATAGTAAAAACCATATATAACTATATACTCTATATATATATATATAATATAATATTTATATAAATACATATATATACCAATATATGCAATATTCTATCTTTTAATATTATATTAATAATATACTTACTAATATATTTATATAAACAGATGACTTCACTCAAACTCTCGTGCACATACTGATATCGATATTATTTTTTAAACAACTTATTAAAACAATTAAAAAATACGAAACTCATACTTAACACGTTACATTATTATTATTTAGTGTGCTCATATTATTCATTATTATTATTTAAATTATTTATTTCTATAATTATTATAATCAACTTATTTATTCAATTATTTACTGGTGGAACTCACACTTACACTCTCATATAACTATAACAATCTCACTTCATTTATTTTAATTTATTATTATTATCTACATGTTTATTATTATTTATATACTTTCTGACTATACAGTATATAGGTGTGTGAATGTTAGTGTTGGATCTTTGTATATGATGTTCAGTCGTGATTCTGGATAGTATAAGTGATGTATAAGAATAGCCTGAATTGATTGTGTTGATGTTGTGCAGTTAGTGTATTATGTCAGTGTTATTTAGTGTGTATTATTTTGTATAGTGTGTGTGTGCTGTAGTGTGTTTATATATGGTATTCATTGTAATCATCTATTGATTGTGATTATTGTGGTATTATTGTATTTAGTGTGTTTCGTAATTAATTATGTGACATTATTTAATAGCTAATTGGTTGACTTGATTATTGTATTATTGATTGTGTTTATCCATTATTATTATTAATTTAATCATGTGATCGATCACGTAATAATTGCCAATAGTAAAAGTAGATAGTTATATTTAATTAAATGTCAGAGTGTTAGTTCCGGATCTTCGGAAGTAATTATTTATTAATTACAAAAAATAAAAGACCACTCACCT
>JABUQX010081016.1:100000-112501 GCA_015478945.1 Trachelipus rathkii | reverse complement strand
TTTTATATTTAACACTTTCTTAAGTAGATTGAATGCTCTTCAAATGTTGTGTATTTTCAATAGGGCAAAAAAATTTTTTGCAATATACAGGGGGGGTGTTCAATTTTGGCAAATCATAAATAAAAAATTGCGATAACCTTATTTTGTTTTTCATGCCATCAGTTACGAAACATTTCGGAGCAAGCCTATAGTTGGGAAGATTCATTTAAATAAAATTTTGTATGAGAACAGATTTGCCTCTGTGCATGGAAAAATTTCAATTTCCTCACATGCAATGTTATTTGGAGTTATACCAAAACATTTATACTAAACAAAAAATGTGAATCTTGCTAGGAAGTATATGATTCTGAAAAAATGTAGAGCTGGTGACATGAAACTTTTTAATATTTAGCTTAAATTGCAATGAAACTCATTCACAGCTTGTGTATACTTCTAAAATATATATATATATATATATATAATATATATATATATATATATTTATATATATAATATATTGATATATATATATAATATATATATATATATATATAGTATTATATATATATAAGAAATATTAGAATTTTTTTTTTTTAAAGGCCCCAAAAGAGAAAAGGTTTTGGAAAAAAAAAAAAGGGGGGGTTTTTTTTTTTTTTTTTTAAAAAACTTTTCATTGAAATATTTGCCGTGATACAGTGACAAATTTGTTGGCATAGAAAAATTTCTCTAAATAAAATAGACCTTCCCAAATATTATATACTCAGAAAATTTCAAAACTGGTCTATAAATGTTTTAATGGTTTTCATTTCGAGTGCCCAAAAAATAATTTTGATTGTCATTCAATATTTTATTATGTCATCTGATAAGAATAAATTTTTATAGCCTTTAGAACTTGATGATAACATATTTTTAGATAAATTTTCTGTATCCCAACTTTTTGAAATTTAGTATTCCCATGAACAGTGCAGAAAAAAGATTTTAGTAAGCAAGCTTGCCCAAGCCGCATGCTGGAAGTGCACTAATTTCAGAATAAGAAGCATCTGAAAAAAGACGTAGTGTGAAAAATTTACAGGTTGCTGTTGAAAACGAAAAACAGTCTCCTTTCAGACTTTTCAAAAAATTTAATTACCTTAATTTTTATAATTATTAGCTTGTTTCTTCTGCAACCAAATACAGCAAGAATAGATCCATGTCGGATGATGCCATGTACTTTGCATTATGACCTTCTAAAACTGACATTGCATTGTAATATACTTTCATCTTCAGTTATTTATATGCTTAAAACCTACTTCATATTCTTAGCATCTCAAAATATTAAGTAAATAGCATGTTGTTATAGTAAATAAGTTAAGTCACATTTGAATTTAAGTAATGGAAATTGTAAAATCTTTCACTTTTTCTCAAAAATATGGTATTTTTGTGCAGCATTTTCAGTCATTTTTTTTTTTTCAGCATTGTCATTTTTTTTCACTTTTTTGCAAAAATTTATTCACTTTTTTCACTGTTTTGAATAAGAAAAGTCGCTGACAAATGTTAAAAAATTACTTTTGGTATACAAAAAAATTTAGCTAAACACTATGCTTGCTTATCCATTATGCCACACACTAAAGCTTCCTTATAACTGGATATATGTAGTTTACTAGCGATTTTTAGTTGCCAAAAAAAGGGAAAAAGAAATCTAGTAATTGGTGCCATATATTCCATTCATTTGCATTAAATAATAAAATTTTACAGCTTGTAGAAAATTGAGAGATTTTCATTTATATAAATTTGTGGTATTCCTAAATGGTTTGCCACTGCATTTAATTATTAACTGTATTGGTGCTTAAAAAAAAATTTTTTTTTTAACATTGGGAGCATTCAATCTTTCCGTTGACTCAGCATATAGAAGGATGTATAAACTTCAATTGGTGTAAATTGCACTACATTTGATGTAAGGATCATTGCAAAAATACTTTGGTATGTTTTGATAACTTAATTTTAGGGAGACAAAAAAAGTTATTTTGGGGGGGAAAAATTTAATTAATTTTATCTAGCTGCAATTTTTATTAAACGTTTATGGTAGTATTTTAGTGAAATCCCTTGCCAAAAATTCTACCTAGTCCGGCTAGAATTTCACTATATTAGCGCTGATCATGATTATTTGGCGTTGGAGATGAGGCAATTATAAAATAAGTGTGCAAGCGCCATTGTCCCAAAAGGTAGAGCAATCTTATCCTCTTTGAATGGTGTATAATTATCGCCCAAAATTGCTTTGCTACCTGTAATGCCCTTAATTATTTCTTCCAAATATTGAGTGCTCGTATGATAATCTTTAATAGGAGTTTTAATTTTAAAAATCTTCAAATATATGTGCAAAAATTGCTACCTTTCATGATAGCAATTTCTGATTTTAAAATGAAGTTTAATACAATTTTCTCTAGATTGTATTTTCATGGTCCGGACGATATTTATGTCGCCCAAATTAAATTTTTGCGTCCATATATAATATATATATATAACTAATATATATATAAATATAATATAATATATATATATATTATATATATATATATATATATAATATATTATATATAATTAATATATATATAATATATTATATTATATATTTTATATATATTATTATCAATAATAGCGAAACCTTAATTGACTCTATCTTGTTTTTTTTTTATATTAATAAAGAACTTAGGCCTTTTTTAAAATGAAGTTTTGTGATATGAATATGTTCACGTATATAAAGTTACTGTTACAGACTGTACAGAAAAGTTGAATATATATACTATATATAGTAATATATATATATATATATATGAGTGTTACAATGTTTTCTTTTTACGTCTGGCAGGACGTATGTTGCTGGCCTGACCATTACTAAATACTATAGGAGAAATAAATTCTTACGTTACACTGAAAAAGAAATTTCCTCTTAGAATAGGGTACGAGCAAAAATTTCCAAGATTAATTTAATATAAAGTTATACTAGGTAGTTATTTTTTATATTTTGTTTTCGCTATTTTTTTTTTTCATTTCGCAAATATAAAAATTTTAATACATTTAATTGCCGAAATTAAATTTATTTTATTTCAGACTCAGAAATATTGGGTAGGAGCCTACTTATCCTATGTATACGCCCCTGATAATATATATTATATATATATATATATATATATATATATATATATAATAGTATATATATATATATATCATAATTATATATAATATATATATATAATATAATATATATATATAATAAAATATATATATATATATATATATATATATAGATATACGATTGCTTAAGCTAAACATAGTACAAATATATATATATTATTATATAATATATCTTAATATATATCATATATAAATAATATAATATATATATATATATATATATATATATATATATATCAATATATATAATATATATATATTTATATAAATATATATATTATATATAATATATATATATAACAGTGAGATGGGGTCAAATGGGTCACTTGACTTTTTTTAGTATATAAGTAGGTGCAAAAAAATAATGGCTTATAGAAATGTTTTATTTACCATTCACGAATTTAATTTATCTTTTTTAAATGTAAAAAAATGCTTCAAATATAATATTATATATATATATATATATATATATATACATATATATATTTATATATTATATTATATATTATATATATATAATATATTCTGAAACTTTTAAAAAAAAAAATAATAATCAAAGTTGCATTGGGGTGAAATGGGTCACACTGGGAACAACGGGTCACTCATTAAACTTTTCACTTATCTTTCTCCTTCCTCCTCGCTCTTGCACCTCTGTGCTTTTCTTCTTTTCCACGCGCAGTTCCCATCAAGGGGTCCAAACTCATTCGGGTTGCGCAAACCCTCAAAATCTGACATCTGTCCTGTAAACATATATAAACATCAAGATTGATTTCAATTGCAGCTGCGAAGCTAGAATTCCAGCTTGCTCCCGCCATCACAAACTCCGCTCAGGCACATTAAACTCGCATATACTCTTTCATTCATTCTCTTCTATCTACTCACCAAATTCAACCTTCTATCATTTTCCATGTTTTGGGGGCTCAGACCCCTCCCCTCCTTGGACGTGGCTGTGTTAAATCCTCGGGCCTGGACAGGCGGCACCTTCAACAACCACAGTAACCAGTTTGAAGAGTATCTTAACTAGAAAACCTTTAAAAAAAAAAAAATACATTGAGCCACCGGTGCAAAAAGGGACCTAAGGATGCTCTGATCCACTCAGAGTAATACATGAATCCAACTCAGCATAGCTCAAAAACATAGGGGTAGACACCAAGTTCAACTCTCTAGCTCAAAAAATAAAGTTGAATACTTGCACTAGAAAAAAAGGAGTAGGGTAATGCTCTATTACTAACTCATAAGAAGGAAGCAACCTAGCACCTTCTAATACACAATCAATCCTCATACACCTTATAACCTAGGGGTAGACACAATATTAGGTGTATTCTAATGTAGGACATTGTGGTGTAGAAGCTGGTTATAGCTTCTATCATGGTCCAAATGTAGAAAAAGTGAGTTGACCCATTTGACCCCAGGGCTAAAAATGTTTTGCTTAAAACTAGCAATGAATTAAATATATTTTAGTATAGACTTACCTTAGGGATGTAAAATGATTGTTCCCTCCTAATATTCGCCTCTTTAGTTTTTTGGAGCACAACGTTTAACTTTTTTCATGAAAAATTGAACCGAAAATTTGTTTAAGTATAATTTTCGACAAAAAAACAATTTTATTATAGATAAGTTTTTGCACTGATTAAATTGGATTAAATAAAACAAAAAAACGTTGATTAAGAAAAAGCGCATTTTGATTCCATTTGTCCCCATCTGATTGTAATATATATACCATTAAAAGGAGGGGAAAAACCGGTCACTTTTTAATATTTTTGTAAATAAATTTTTCCAATTAATTATATGTCATAAAATAAGTAATATTTAACACAAAAAAAATTTAAATATTAAATTTAGTAATTATTTTTTTTTTAAATTGCAAAAAAATTCTAAGATCTGGTGAATCTCTTAGAAAAGTGTAAATATTATTATTATTAAAAATTATTAAAATTGCACAATTTAAATTATATTGTAAATTTTTTTTCGTCAACAAGTTCACGTGAAATGTGCATACATAGGCCTACTCTAATATAAAGTGCCTTTTGTAAAGTTGCAGAGATATGTAGTGTAAAGATTGCGAGTAAATTGAGAGAGTTATATTATAAATTTTTCATCGTTGTTAAATGTGCGACATAGGCCTACTCGTTATATAAAGTGCCTATTGAAATTGATTGCCATAACTTTTTTTTTCAAAGCTTATTTAGCATGAAACTATGAAAATAAAATTTCATAATTTTGTAAAAAATCAATATTTGCAAAATGTTACAATTAATTCTATAACATTATTAAAATCTATTTAACATTTAAATTATAATTAAAATTACTTTGGACAAGCACAAACCTAATAATATTTAATGACTAGTTTTCCCCCCCAAATCAATACTTTGAAAATGGAATTTTCAAAAAAATTACAATATTTATTTAGATATTATTTCATTATTCTACAACATTAAGGAATTCATAGCGTCATGAGTCATTTTAAAAAAAACTCTGCCCGGAAATAGTTTCCCCCATTTTACGCAGTATATAATATATATATATATATATATACTATATATATATATAAGTATATTATATATATATATATAATTATAATATTATATAATAATATATATATATACTATATATAATATATACTATATATAAATCAAATGGGGCCGCCGCGGGGCGGGCGAGGAAAACCTAATAGTTTAGGAAATAAATATTTCATAACGTAGAGTAAGACTCATATTTCAATATTTTAAAATTAAATTAAAAAAGTTACAATCTAACAATTAAAAATTTTTTTGAGAAATATTTTTTTTGAGAAAAAAGCAAAAATAAAGTTAAAATTCTGTACAATCTCTAAGATTGAAGAGATCATCATTTCGCATTAACAGAGCATATAAAAAAGTGTGAAATTAAGAGTTTCCATGTATGTAATTGAATTTAGATCAATTTATTTTTCAAGTTAAGTGGTTCACTTTTGGGGTAAAACTGGTAAGTATATCTTAAATAAATAGTATACCATGTTTATTACCTACCCACAATGTGTTGTTTAACACGCTTTAAACTTGTATTACATTTTTATCAATTAAATAAGTAAAGCCGTTTTCGTTTTGGCAATATTCTTACGAATTCTTACGAAAAATAAGACGTTCTCAAAAAATCGTTCGTTTTGTCAATTTTAAGAAAATTTTGAGAATATTCTCACCAAACGTAAGAATTTTGACGAATTCCGTAAGATTGCTATTTCGTTGTCTTACCGAAAAATTAAACGCAAGGAAAAGCTAAACAAAGAAGTAATGCGGAAAGCAGTCGTGAAATTTTTGATCCGGTAGCATTTACTCGGAATGAGTTTTTTTTTATTAATGACTTTAAGAGTAATGAGATTGTTTCAAATATTGTGAGATATTCACAATTTTATTAATTATCCTTAAAATATCAAAAACATGCAATGATAATGTTTACTAGCGGTACGGCCCGTTGAAAATGCTTCCTTGAATAAAAAATGGCTTTAATTTTCAACGTTGCCAATTTTTGATGAAAAGATGTTACAATTATGCACTTTTCATTGCTTTTTTTTGTAAACAGGCTTATTATATATACTATATATATATTATTATTATAAATATATATAATAATATATGTTAAATATAATATATTATTATATATATATAATATATATTATATATATTATAATTAATATATATACTATATATATATCTCTCTTCCTCCTTCTCTCTCTCTCTCTCTCTTCCTCTCTCTCCTTCTTCTCTCTCTCTCTCTCTCTCTCTCTCTCTTCTAAATACTAGATATATATATATATATATATATATATATTATATATATATATAGATATATATTATATATTATAATATATATATATATATATAGTATAAAACACGTAAAATTTACCTTAAGAGAAGAAGAAAGTCTCCAAAAAATCTAAAAAATTCTGAAAACATCATCATGTATTCTTCCTTTTTATAATAATACCCTCCAAATCTCCTTGAAGTCCATCATAAGTGTTTCTACTTCTCCCAACACGTGACTTTTTGATGTTGTAAACAAGTATAAGAATAAAGAATCCATCTCGCGCGTTTTGGCACGAAAACCGCTTCTTAAAATGCGTAAGAATGTCTTATCGAGCGTAAGACAAAATGCTAAAACGAAAACGGCTTTATACGAAATTCAGTCTATATTTAATACTTCATTAGGCTATTCTCTGCTCAGTTAATATACGCAGAACACTTAAGAAAATAAAATTAAGATTAATTTTTCATTTCGATCAATTACTATCGCAAATACACTTTAAAAAATTAAATTACCATTTTCACCTGACGCACTTACCAGGTTTACCCAAAAAAAATGTTAAAAAAATATTACTAAAAATATTTATTTTCACATTTTTAATATTTTTTTATTCTATAACATTTAAGGTTTAAATTTGAGAAAAAAACATTTTAATATGGGTATAACTTAAAATTGATTTTTCATGAATCGACAAAAATAGCCAAAAATTTAAAAGTTATTCCCCCATTGGATATATAATATAATATATATATTATATATATATTTAGTATATATACTATATATATATATATATATATAGTATATATATAAATATATATATATATATATACTATTTAATATATATATATTAATAGAAAGGAGGAAAATACGTTTTCTATAGTTGATTCATGGTTAATGATATTTATTTATTTTTATAATAAAACTTGAGGTTTTCTTCATTATTCTTAAGTATTTTGCGTTATTTGTTTTTTGTTATTAAATATTTGTCTTATAAATTATTTGTTATTATATAAATATCTATTTATTTAAAAACATAGTATTTATAAAAAATTTTTTATGTAATTCAGTCTGATCCACCGCCATGCTCTGATTTTGGCGTCAGAACTGCCCCCATTTTAATGGGTTAAAAAGGCTATTAATAGGGGTTATGTCTTAGTATTTTCATTTTAATTTTGCATAATCTTTATAGATAATTCTGGCAACAAAGAGCTACAATAAATCAAATCTGAAATTTTAAACATATGCATCTTCGTTATAATTAACTCTGCCACGAGCAGTAGTACGATTCTTATAGTTCTCCTCTGATATTTATATAGTTCTATATATAATATTATATAATATAGTATATATATATATGTAGTATATATATATATATATATATATATATATATATATTAGTATAGTTTATAATATTATAGATATTATACTGTGACCTTTTATTACGTTTTGTCAGTATGTCTATAGTATCGGCATTATTAATATTGCCGATTGCTTACTTTTTGTAGTGAAAGAATTGAGAAACTTTTTAGATTCAATCGAATAATCAATTAGGTAACAAATTATGAGAATCTTAAATTCAATCCCAAATATGCTAAATCATAAAATGTTTTTTTATAATCTTTTATAGCCTTTTTATTATTTTTTGACAACACGAAATGACCTTCATTTTTTTCCATCATTTTACTGTTGAGAGTTATCAATAGTTTAAGGTTTGTTAATGAGCTTACACTGTAGTTACTTATTACAATTTTTTATTTTTAGGTTTAAATTTAGAAGAGAAACCTATTAATCACGAGGAGAGTTCTTGTATATATCTCCTCTATATAAAATATGAAGTCAATGCTTTAATATGCAAAAAACATCTTACCTTGCATTTAAAAGTGCTTTGTAGATTCGGGCTCTCTTCTTTGAATGTAATTTGGTTCTTTACCCAAAAACGATATTATATATCTCCTATATCTATCTCTTTATCCCAATGTCTGAAATTCCTGGTGAAAACTTTTCACAGGGTTCTTCACTTGGCCCGATCCCCTAAATTCTCTCAAAAAGAAGTCAAATACCAGGTTTAATATAATGCCACCTTTATATGACATTACTGGCACCTCATATTGTTTTTAGATCAATTCAATGAGCATTTTTCGTCAGCTGTTTAATCAGGATCTTTTTACAATTTTCTAAAACTCCCTGAACCACATTACGGAATGCACATCAGCCATCATTTCAATGTATACTCATCTTTTCCTCAATTTCAAGAGTTAAGTATCTATATTAGATCACCATCTTCCAGGATTTTAAAGAATAGAAAAATCTGCTAAAAGATATATTATATAAATATATATATATATATAATATAATATATATTATATATTTATATATGTATTATTATATATTATAAAGTAAAAATTTAGAATATAAAATATTCTATTTTTATAATATTTTATTTTTTATATAGAAATTTTGATATTTTAAACTTATGTATATATATATTTAGGTGGATTTTGTTACCTGATACCAGAAAAAGCCGATACGATCACTGGATACTCTATTTTTTTAGGTACCGATACCGAGACTTTAATAAATATAAATACTCAGTAATTTCATTCCCTGTACAACCAATACTTAGTCATTTAATTCATATTTGGTTGTGCTGCCCAAGGTATTATTTTATTTTATAAAATAAAATAGTACCTATATTTGTAATAATAATTGCATTTTTTTTGATAACGATGGAATATTAAATCTTTATTTTAAAAAAAGAAATATACCACTTCCATTTTCAAGTAAGGAGTAACAATATTAGTTTTTAAGCAGTAAGTTTAACATAATGCAATTAAACAAGGCACCTTAACTAGCAATAATTTATTATATATATATATATATATATATATAAAGAGACCTCAATAATCAGCCGAAGAGATAAAATAAAAAAACGCTATTACTCAAACATTACATAATAAAATATTCCTTTAAGATAGATATCATTCAATACTCAAATTCAAAAAAATTCTCAAAGTGATTCAAAAACATTAAGCTTTCACTATTATCTGGCAAGAGCTCGTTCCTTTTTGGGGTGTTTTAAATTCCTCTAGTCACTATAAATACTCCGTCTCTCTGCGACTTGATGAATTGGAGTGCTGATAATTATTCCTGCAATGCTTATCTGATAGATAAGTGAAAACGCTTGGCGCCATTTTGCATGCCACCCAATGAAAGGATTTCTCTTCATGTATGGCTAGCGATTCTCTCATGTTTTTGTAGAGCCGGTCATTCTCCCCTGTCACGAGTGCCTGCAGAATTTGAATTATCTTTGCCTCCTGATGGTACGTGTCTCTGTTCAGTTTTTACGATTGAGGTCCCTGGCTGCTGATTCCTTTGAAGTGTGAAATAGTGTCAATGCAATTATCGCCATGAACTATCATAAGTAACAATCCATAATCCTCATCTTCAGTAGGTTTATTTGCTGAAAAGCACTCTATCTGGTTTTCTTCACTATTCACGTGCTTGTTGCCAGGGTTGCCCAGATAAGGTGTGGCTCCACTTTCGTCTTGCGAGAGGCAAGCTCCTCTGTTATGCTATTTTAAGCATTTCTAGAAGTGTTCACCGTCGAAGGTGCCAATTCTTGTGGTGGCTTCAGCTAGCTTAAGGGAATTCCTTATTAGAACCCTTTATTATTTATTTCTTTACAGTTGTCACCCCGCTTCACGGGCAGAACCTGATTAAGGAGTGTTTCTGGTTTGAACGCCCTCAAAAAATCCATCAACGGCAAAATATTGCAATGAGCAACCAGACGCCAGGTTTTTAAAGTGAGGGGAAATAAATTGATAAGAAACACAGATGTATAAAGAGAATCCACAGATATATCTATATTCAGAAAGAAGCAACCGCAGCGAACCAGTTCGTGGATTACTAACATCAACACGAAAACTCATGTTGCCTACACAGCCACCCCTCGTTGCCTACGAGGGCGTCGTGAAGGTTGTGTACGTCAGTGATAGTTCCCTCGATCACGTGCGCTTCTACAGTTATCTATATATATATATGGATAAAGCATCCAACATCGCGCCGCAATACTAGAAACCACAGCCACAGTTTATAGTTCTTTTGTCTTGGACTCTAACTCGCTATCAAATAGCGGAGGTAAACCAGAGCCTCCGCGCCGCCTCACATATGATGGAGAGCAGTACGTCCATAGCAAGGGGACTGATGATGAGGGTCCCTTTGTGTAAGTAGGGGGTTAGTAATCTGAAGAAGAGGGGAAAAAGTCTGTTCCCACTGGGTAATACAGAACTCCCAGTTTCTTTTGAGGCCATCTTTGAGCAACCACTGTGATTTGATGTTTTCAAAACACTACATTTTTTGCTGTTTATGTTAAGGCCAAGGGGTGATGTTTAGATTGTCGAACAAGGAGAGACGTAGGAGAACCGTCGAGTAAAGAGATAGAAAAGTTAAAGGTGCTTAGTGAGAGTAGATTGTAGATATGTGTGGTTTGTTTTTAAGAATTAAAAATTTCACAAGCTTGAGACGACCCAACCCTGAAATATATCTCAGATCAGTGCGAATGAATCGCGAAGATTAAGACGAAGGGCTAATTCTAGAAGTAAGAAGGAGCAGAATTGACTATGGTGAAGAATGAAGGTCAAGTCATCAACATATGAGTGATTAGATTAGATTCAGGTGAGAAAATCATTGAGAAAAGCAGGAATTAAATAGAGATAAAACAGAAACCCTGAGGAACACCACTATTGACAGAAAAAGAAGTCGCCCCATCAACAACAGCCAACCATGAGCGATTTAGAAAGAAAGCTTAGGACATAATAAGCTATGCAGAAGAAACCAAAGAGGAGCTTGCGAGAACATGACGCGTAGCCATACCGGTCAAATGTTTGGATATGTCAAGCGCCACCACACAAGTCTCCCGTAGTTCCTAAGGACGGAAAACCATAAAACCTGTTAAATGAGACGAAAGTATATCGCCATAGATCTGAGCACGAACCTACTGGTAATCAGAAAAAAGGGAAAGAGATTCCAGATCTAAGAAGTGAGAGTTGAGAAAGTTTCAAAGATCTTAGAAATAGAATACAAGTGAAGCTATAGGGCGATATTAGAAGGATCAGAGCAGCATTTTTATTAGAAAGCTGACATATGCGCCGCTTCAACACTGAGAAAGTGCCTAGTATTGAGCATAGAGAAATAAAGTTGAACGAGCGGGGTGGGGTCAGCATGGAAGCACACTTCCTCAAAACTCGAGAGGAATGCATCCGGGCCACCCGACTTCCTAACGTTCATAGATTCAGGAGCCCAATGCACCCGATCAAATGAAATAACAGTAAGGCATTAGGACACCTGAAAGAGAGGAAAGAGGAATACCAGAAAATCGTCCAGAGGTTTGAATTAGAGGAAAAATAGGAGCCAAAGAGATGACTTGCCTTTTCAGTTGAGAGTATAACACAGAATCATCAGAAGCGAATAAGAGAGGAAAGATGATTTACAGAAGTTGTAGAGATGTTTTGGCAAGAGGCCAGAGAGATTTGTCAGTAGAGAACCAAGGAGGTCAGCCTACTTTCGTTTAAT
>JABUQX010081016.1:87500-92500 GCA_015478945.1 Trachelipus rathkii | reverse complement strand
GAGTACTGCCCTCTCAAATGTGGGGGCGGAGGCTCTGTTTCATCCGCTTTTGATAGGGTTGAGCTCAAAGACCAAAGACTTATAAACTGTCCTGTGCTTTCTAGTATTTGCGGCGCGATGTTGGTGCTTTATCCCTTTCTATAGGTACTTAGAGCAGTGCCTCGAGGGAACATCCACTGCGTACCACCACCTTCACGACGCCCTCGTAGCACGAGGGGTGCTGTGTCGGCACATGAGTTTTGTGTTGATGTTAGTAACTCCAGACTGGTTCGCTGCGGTGCTTCTTTCCTGCCACCTCTTTTCTGTGGAATTCTCTTCCATCATCTGTGTTTCTTACTCATTAATTTCCCCTCCACTTAAAACCTGCGCTCTGTGCCTCATCGCATAATTTGCGGTTAGATGATTTTTGAGCTTTCAAACCCCACCTCCTTTGAATAGGGTTCTCCCGGTTGAGCGGCGCGGTGACAACTGTAAAGAAATAAATAAAGATAAAAGGTTTCTAATAAGGAATTCCTTAAGCTAGCTTAAACCCCACAAGAATGGCACCTTATTCGACGAGTGAACCACTTTTCTAGAATGCATTAAAATAGCATAACAGAGGAGCTTGCTCGCAAGACAGAAGTGGAAGCCACCTTATCTGCAACCCCTGGCAACAGCATGATAGTGACTGATGTGGCTTTTCAGCAAATAACCTACTGAAGATGAGGAATTGGATATGTTAGATGATAAGTCATGCGAAAATTGCATTGACATCTCATTCACCTTCAAAGAATCACACCAGGGAACCCTCATCGTAAAACTGAAGAGACAGTCATTTAGGAGGAGCAAAGATAAATTCAAATTTGCACACTGGAAGTTGGAATGAGGCTCTACAAAAACATGGAGATGCTTCCTACAGAAGAGAATCTTCATGTGGTGGCATGAAAAATGCGTGCCAAGTTTTCATTTATATCAGTGCTTGCAGGCAAATAATTATCCGCACCTCCTTCATCAGTCGAGAGAGAGCGGATTTATATGTAGGTGAGAATTTAAACACCCCAAAAAGGAACAGTCTCTCGCCAGATACTAGTAAAAGCTTAATGTTTTTTGCATCACAATTTCTGAATTTTTGAATTTGAGTATGAATGATATCTAGCTTAAAGAATATTTTATATATGTAATGTTTGAAGTGAATATGTTCATATTATATATTATTTGAAGTTAATTATTTTAGTCGTCTTTCATATTTTTATTCTTTATATGTGTAGCTACTAAAGAGAGCCTTGTGAAATTCTGAATCAGTTAACAGATAAAGCCCTAGTAGCTAAACTTTGGTGAAATACTTACTTGAAAAATGGAAATTTAAGATTTTTAAATAAACAAAACATAAAAAAGTGATTAATATGTATATGTGTGCAGAGTTACTTGATTCCTTAAAAGGTACGTATGTTTCATTTGTATAAAATAGAAATATACTTGGGCACAACGCAAATATGAGAATGATAAATGACTAGAGTTATGGTGTACAGGGAATAAATTAGCTGAGTATTGTATAGTTTATTAAAGTCTCCGGTATCGGGGGTACGCTAAAAAATAGAGTATCAGATCCGGGTATCGGGCCTCTTGTCTGGTACTGGTACATCGCCTAAGTATTAGGTATATGAATATAAGTAGTATATATGATATGAGTATATAGGTATAGTATATATATATATATGATATATATAGTTATGATATATTATATATAGTATATATATTATATATATATATATATATATATATATATATATATATCTTTAGCAGATTTTCTCTTCTTTTCTGGAAGATGGTGATCTCATTGAAACATGCTTAAATCCTTGAAATTGAAGAAAGATGAGTATAATTGAAAATGATGGCTGAGGTGCATCCCATAATGTGGTTCAGGGATTTTTAGAAAATTGTAAAGATCTGATAAACAGCTGATAAAAATGCTCATTGATTGATATAAAAATATGAGGTGCCGTATGTCATTAAAGGTGCATTATTTACACTGGTATTTGGACTTCTTTTTGAGAGAATTTAGGGGATGCAAGTGAAGAACATGGTGAAAGATTTCACCAGGAATTTCAGACATTGGGATAGTGCCATCATGGGCGATTATATATCGTTTTTGGTAAGAAACCAAATTAATTCACAAGAGAAGAGCCCGATCTACAAAGCACTTTTAAATGCAAAGTAAGCATGTTTGTGGCATATTAAAGCATTGACTTATATTTTGGGGATATTGGTATGTATCTTATCAAGTAAAAAGTAAGTTTCTCTTCATAAATTTAAACCTAAAAATAAAAAATTGTAATAAGTACCTACAGTGTAAGCTCATTAACAAACCTTAAATATTGCAATAACTCTCAAAGTAACAATGATGGAAAAAAATGAAGGTCATTCGTGTTGTCAAAAAATATAGGCTATAAGATTCAATAAAAAAAACATTTTATGTTACATATTGATTGAATTTAAGATTCTCATAATTTGTTACCTATTGATTATTGATTGAATCTAATAGTTATCCACAAAGTAAGCATCGGCAATATTAACTAATGCCGATACCAATATCCAAAAAAATGACATACTGCCAATACTATCGGTACATTATATATATATATATATATATATATTATATATATAGATATATAAAAATGACATACTTACAATATATAGATATATATATATATTATAATATATATATATTATATATATATAAAATATCAGAGGAGACTCCTGCACTCGTACTACTCTCTGCAAGAGTTATTATAGAAACGATCTATTTTTGAAAATTTCATATTACGATAAAATTCTTATTTTTTTTTAAAATTATTACATAAAAGATTATGCAAAATTAAAATGAAAAATATAAGAATAACCCCTATTAAATAACGCTTTTAACCCATTAAAAATGGGGGCAGCTCTGACCAAATCGGATGGCGGGGATCAGACTGAATTTACAGTAAAAAAAAATTTTTTATAAATACTATGTTTTTAAATAATGTTTAAATACTATACAAATAATTTTATAACAAATATTTAATAAAACAAAAAAAAATACCAAAATACTTAAGAATAATGGAAGGAAAAATATTAGTTATTATAAAATATAAATATCATTAACCATGAATCAACTATAGAAAACTATTTTCATATATATATATATATATATATATATATATATATATATATATATATATATAATATATATATATATATATATATATAGTATATATATATTAGTATATATATATAATATATATATCAAATGTTGGGGAAAACTTTTAAATTTTGGCTATTTTTGTAGTCATGAAAAATCAAAATTTCAAGTTACACCCCATATTAAAATGTTTTTTCTCAAATATAAACCTTAAATGTTATAGAATAAAGAAATTAAAAATGAAATTTTTTTTATTTTTTGAAAAAAAATCTTTTGGGGTAAAACTGGTAAGTGCATAGGGTAACAATGGTAATTTAATTAATGGAAATATGTAATACAAGTATTAAAAGTGTTAAAATATAAATTTGGGTAAAAAACAGGTAGCTATAACATACTTTACTAGCATTACTGATCATATTTTTTTAAAATTTTTTGTTGGGTAAAACTGGTAAGTGAGTGGGATAAAAACGGTAATTTAATTTTTATTTCTTGTCTATTTGTGACTAAAGCCGTTTTCGTTTTAGCATTTTGTCTTACGCTCGATAAGACAAATTCTTACGCATTTTAAGAACGGTTTCGTGCCAAAACGACCGCGAATGAATTCTTATTCTTATAAACTTGTTTACAAACGATTACAAAAATCAGCTATCGGATGTTGGGGAGAGTAGAAACACTTTATGATGGACTTCAAGATTTGGAGGGATTATTATAAAAAGGATAGAATAATGATTGATGTTTCAGAAATATTTTATATTTTTGGAGATTTTTTTTCTTACTCTTAAGTATATTTTAGTGTGTAATATATATATAAGTATATATATATATACTATATATATATATATATATATATATATATATATATATATAATTATATATATATATATATATATTAGAGAGAGAGACTGAGAGAGAGAGAGAGAGAGAAGGAGAGAGAGGAGAGAGAGAGAGAGACGAAGAGAGAGCAGAGAGAGAGAGAGGAATGAGAGGATGATGAAGAGAGAGAGAGAGAGAGAGAGAGGATTGACAATATATATAGTAATATATAATATATATTATATATATATATATATATATATATATATATATATATTATATATATATATATATTATATATATATATATATATATATATATATATATATATATTAGAGGTGTACCGGAATTCAAGGCAATGAAAAGTGCATAATTGTAACATCTTTTCATCAAAAATTGGCAACGTTGAAAATTAAAGCCATTTTTTAATTCAAGAAGCATTCAACGGCTACGCGGCTAGTAAAAAACATTATCATTAATAACGAATAACGCTTAATGACTAATTAATAAAATTCTGAATATCACACAAATATTTGACACAATCTCATTACTCTTAAAGTCATTAATAAAAAAATTAACTCCATTGGTAAGAAAAAAATAAAAGAAAAAAAATTTCACGACTGCTTTCCGCCATTACTTCCTTTGTTTACATTTTTGGTAAGAATAGAATTTTTCGGTAAGACAACGAAATAGCAATCTTACGGAATTCGTCAAAAATTCTTACGTTTGGTGAGAATATCCTCGAGAAATTTTCTGTAAAATTGACAAAACGAACGATTTTTTTGAGAACGTTCTTATTTTTCGTAAGAATTCGTAAGAATATTGCCAAAACGAAAACGGCTTTACTTATTTAATTGATAAAAATGTAATACAAGTATTAAACGTGTTAAAAACACATTTGGGTAGGAAAAACATGTATAACTACTTATTTGAAGATATACTTACCAGTTTTACCCCAAAAATGAAACCACTTAACTTGAAAAATAAATATGACTAAATTCAAATTACATACATGGAATTAACTCTT